>PRKT01001317.1:64703-72203 GCA_003671525.1 Saccostrea glomerata | reverse complement strand
TACAGATGTCAAAGAATCTTGAGTAAATCAAATAATCACTCAATTTACCTTAAGGCTAAGATTATATTTTTATCAAACAAAGAACAAGAAATGAATCTCAGGACTTAGCGGTAGTAGTAGTTTAGCAGCAAGAGAGTTAGGAGCTAGGGCTAGAGCAAGCAGCTGGCAGACCCAGTCTTGGATTGTAAATAATGTACAAATTACTCCTTTAATAAAGACTGTAAAGACATTTTATCTTATGTCTTACTCCTTGACAAATCCATGTCAAGGACAGTAACCATGTCTATTAGTTACTGCGTGACCCAGTGTTGAGGCCAGGTGTGCACGTGTGTGTGCAGTAGGGTGCACTACTTATTCCAAGTGGACCCCTACCCTCCCCGGACGGTGGTCACAGAAAACTGATAAAGAGTCAATTATATTGTAGCCAAAGAGAAAAGAAGTGCCACCATAAGGCCAAAAACAGGAGGGGGAAAAGACCACCATCCCCAAGTGCCAGCGAGCAGTTGGTTCTGGATGCCTTTGAAGGGCGTCCGAGTATGTGCGGCCTCTCTGGTGGCTTCGATACAGCTGGTAATATCATGTATACATATACATAGATAATAATACATACCCTTTTCCATATCATATCCTGTATCAGCCCGAGACACCAATATCAGCCAGAGGGCCGAAGGCCCGAGGGCTGATATTGGTCGAGGGCTGATACAGGATGTGATGTGGAAAAGGGTATGTTTTATTATATTTATTACATACATAGTAATAAGTAAATAATCATGCACGGACTTCTTAAAATGTACGCAGTATATCTCATACAGTTTCGGTTTGTTTTTGTACTTCTATTTCAAGTGTCCCCAATCCGTAATTTGAAAATAATCTATTACATGTATTTGTAAATTAAGATTAACCTTATTTTCAAAAAGTTAAAATAAAGAGAATAACCAAAAATTGTGTATGATCACAAGCTTAAGTACTGTTTTTGTGGTTTAATTTACAAAGGGTGTGATTTTGACGTCACAATAGCCGTATCAGCCCTGCAGGGTTGATATGGATTTGCGGGGCTGATATAGGTTATCAGCCTCGCAAATCAATATCAGCCCTGCAGGGCTGATACGGCTATTGTGACGTCAGCCATATCGCATATGCAAAAAAAACCTGTATTTATTACTAAGTATGTAATAAAATAAATTATTATTTCCTGCACTGTATGTACATGTAAATTGAAAGCCAGTTTTGACCTGGTTGCAATTGGTCCTATGGTTTAGAGAAATATAAAAACAGTATAGAAGTTAAATTAAAGCAATGAACAGACTGATGACCATTGGACATATACCTAGGTATGTCAAAAGTAAAACATTGTAAACTATGACAGAGAGGCTTCAGTCAAAATTCATGTGATCCTGGTGAACAGAAAAAGTAGATTAGTTTAAGGTATGTCACTCGTCAGCTTTTTAGAAATATTCGCACAGAACCTCTTACTTCAAAACTATTTTATATAATTCAATTTTTATAACATATTAAAATTCAACAATGTAATTCATTCACAATGCACAATGAGTCAATGACCCCTTATTTTCTCTGCGATTTTGAGTTATACTCAATGAGTACTTATCCTGCCTCGCCCCCTATCATGTTTTCTTACCCTCACCCAAATATAGATCGCTTAAATTTCAAGACAGTAACCATGTATTTTATATTTATCCAAAATATACTTCTCAAAAAAAAATCCTTGATTTAACAAATTTCATGAGTGACATACCTTAAATGGCAGGATGGTGACATTCAACATAAGCATTTTTATGCGCCTAATTTTTATTGAGGGTGCATATTGCTAATGTCCTGTCTGTCTGTGTGTCAGTTTTTCTGGTTGCATGTCTGTCTGTTGTCAACTTTAACCTTTGCCATAAATTTTGAACCGTGAGAGATAGGGACTTCATATTTGGTATGCATACTCCACTAATTAAGCATTTCAAATGACACCAAGGTCAATAACCTTGTGACCTTGACTGTAACCTATATGCTCAAAATAGTTTTTTCGAATTTCAACCATAATTTTTGAACCATAGGATATAGAGACTTTACATTTGGTATGCGTTCTCCACTAATTAAGTGCTTTCAAATGACACCAAGGACAATTATTGTGTGACCTTGACTGTGACCTATTTGCTAAAAATTGCATTGTAGAACTTTGTTGCCACCGGACGCATAGTGTTTCACAAACACATCTTGTTTTTTTTTTCGTTATTTCAGAACCCTTTCAAGATATAAACAGCTTTCTATGTTCATTGCCAGAAGACTCTACTCAGTCCACCATATCAGAAACTCAGCCCACCCTAGCAGCATTTCAACCCACCACATCAGCAACTCAACCCACCATATCAGCAACTCAACCCACCACATCAGAAACTCAACCCACCATATCAGGTACTCAGCCTATCACATCAGCTAATGAGCCCGGCACATCAGCTACTCAGCCTTGCACATCAGCTGCTCAGCCCACAAGATCAGTTCGAGCTACAAGAACATTATCATCATCACCACCAAATGTACCTCCTGAGATACTGCTCAGAGAAGAGCTACAGAACATCAGAGAGAGAAGGAAACTGATCAGAGATCAACAGCAGCTGGTTTACCTCCAGAAACACCACTTTATGCTTAAAATCAAAGAGAGGGATCCATTCTTTGATCTTGAACATTTTATAAATGAAATTTGAAAAAGTTTTACTATCAGGTTTTAGGACTCTCTATACACAAAAAGATAAATTGTATAAAGCTGCATGCAGATGTTATAATAATTTAAGCTTATCTTAATTTAATTTTCAACATATGATACCTTACACAAACCCTCCAAACAATGTTTTGTATAGATCTTTGGCTATTAAATATATAGTATTAACAATGCTAAAGAATTTAGTAAAAAGTACAAAAGAAACTTTTCATGGCATTTTTCAATTATTTAAGCCTAAATCTGCAGTATGAATTTCTAAAAAATTAAATGTAGAGAACTACATGTATCTTTACCACTCATCTTCATTACATGCATTTCTTTCTCTGGTGTTCCAATACTATAAATACTTTTGACTTTGTATTTTTGGAGTTAGGTTACAGACAAATTATATATGGCATACTTATAATCCATCATATGCTGCTTGGTAATATTGGTAATGCTTGTTTCGTTAGTCTGCTGTTTTTGTTCAAATTACAGTTTAGTATCTATATTTATCCCATGTTTACCCCTTTATCCCGTGGATATGACCTATTGGATAAATTGTTCATATCCCACACTTAAGTGCAGTTATGATGTCACAATGGTTTTTGCGTTAGCGTGATGAAGTAAAGTAAAGTGGAGTGCTATATAAAACAGTGTATAACATTGGTTGTGAAGTATTAAACATGGGATAAAAAGAATCTCCCATGATTTGTAGTTGGATATGATTTTTATCCAACTCATTGTGTGTTTTTATTCCCTCGCCAAGGCTCGGGGATAAAAATCACACAACTCGTTGGATAAAAATCATATCCAACTACAAATCATGGGAGATCCTACATATATGTTTTTGTTTTTCTTGGCCATTTTCCCTAAAATTTTCTTCTATCAAATGGAAAGAAAAAGTGAGTCTTATACATTAAACCATGTTATTCCAATCAATTTTTTGACTCAAGTATACTGAAGTTTGAATAAAAAAACAATAAGACATATTCAATGTTTGCTGAGATTCTTCATTGAGCATTGATATCTTTGACAATCAAATAACATAATTCACAATTTTCCAGTTCTTTTTTTAATTTTACAGATGTAATACAATTGTTTATAAATATAATTCATTCATAATCATTCTTTCAGATTGTTAAATCTGTAGTGGTATTTTATGAAAGTTGGTGTTATTAACAAAAATATATACAAGTTACTCTCAGCTTACAATTCCATATACTGTACATATCTCAGAAACAATTGGGAATCTTGAATAATTTAAGCTTTCATTTGCTGTCATCATATTTTTCTACATATATTTTTTATTTGAACAATCTTTCAAAATTATCTGTTTGGATGACAATTAAGTTTCAAAAATGCCCATATGTAACCCATTGATAAACAAAACAATGTATGACAATGGAGATGCTTTAACATGTTTTGTGCTTAAAATTGACATTGCAAAACGATAAGTCAATAGTTGTTTCCCTGTACACAGTTAACCATAATGATGCCAAAAAAATAGAACTGAATTTAAATTATTTTTCCTTTTTGAATATAAAACATAGTACAATGCAGCTAGAATATAAAATATAATACAATGCATTTGGAGCAGGTTAAAAAATTTAATTTGTATATTGAATTTCATCATCCCTTTAGAAACTTTTTCTCTACCTCTGTTTTGAAATTAATTAAGGCAAGTACAACAACGAAGGATAAAATTTAAAAACTAATGCTCAGTAGCAGTATATACATGTACATAAATAACCAAAATGGTTATAGTGCAAACTTTTTTCATAATTCATAACAGTTCAATGTGCAAGATTTGTAATTTCATGAAAATGAAGATTTTTACATATATTCTTTCCTTCATGTGTCATTTGTTTATAGTTGCTATAATTGTACTTCATTATTAATGTTGAAGGAAAATTGTGCAATCTATTATTATTGTTATTGGAATTTCAATAAATTTGTTATGTTATTTATTTATTTGTATCTTTTGTCACATATAGAATATGAGATGACGATAGGTACGGAGAGGGAGTAATCTTTATGCAGCATAATAAAATATTCAGGAGCATATAGAATATAAATATTCTTACTGATTGCATTAAAAAAAAAAACAAAAGGCCCATAAGCCACATTGCTCACCTGAGCACTTTGGCTAGGAAAAAAGAAGAAATGAATTTATTATTGAAAAGTTTAAACCCAAAAGTAGTCCCAACCATTTCTTAAAGGGGAGAGGGTACCTTTCCTCGGGAGTCATGATTTGCACAAACTTGAATCTACACTACCTGAGGATACTTCCATATAAATATGATCAATCATGGCTTTGCTTCTCTTGAGAAGAAGTTTTTTAAAGAATTTTCCTACATATTTCTATGTAAAACTTTGGTTGGCCATTGTGGCCCGGCCCTAACCCCGGGGTCGTGATTTGAACAAACATAAACTACACTACCTGAGGATTTATCAAACATTTTTCATAACTAGGGTCAGGGGTTCATGTGTGGTAGGGGCACTTACGTCTGATTATTGCTGAATATTACTGATTAGTTGAAATGCATATTTTGTTCCCTTACCCTGCCCATGGGTATTAAGTAACCAAACTAAGCAATTACTAAGTGTATAGTTATGATAAGCAATGGAGCCTCTTTCAAAATTGTGAATGCCATAGCATCTAGCTTAAAACATGAATCAAATTCAATCATGCATGGTGCTCAGGTGACCTATAACTCATGGGCCTTTTGTTAAAACATGCCAGAAAAATTCACTATTTCTGAAGTATCTCCCCTTGAATGAGGGCGTGGCCCTTCATTTGAACAAACTTGAATCCCCTTCAACTAAGGATGCTTTGTGGCAAGTTTGGTTGAAATGGCCCAGTGGTTCTAGAGAAGAAGTTGAAAATGTGAAAAGTTTACAGACAGACGGACAGCTAGACAGAGGGATGCTGGACAAAATGTGATCAGAAAAGCTCACTCGAGCCTTCGGCTCAGGTGAGCTAAACAAAAAATAACCTTACTACAACAGGAATGGATGGTAATTGCTATGACTTTTACACTTTTACACTTAAGTTAAAGTATTCATTATGACAAGGCTTTTCTTTCTTTCATTTATGACCTCATGACCTTGACCATAGAGTTTGACCTATTTTGGATAAAAATAGGGTGTGAATAAAAGTATTTTTAATTAAAGAACTGACGAGCAATATATTCCCTGTAACCAAATCCATTTTGGTTCATCAGCTGCAAATTGTCTTCAATGTCAGGACCAGCTATTACTAGGTCGTCAATGTCTGTGGTAACAATGTCTTGGCGTAGGATCCCTATGTTATGCAGCATAACGCATGCAACAACATACATACACGCTCTGTCCGGGTTGGTACGAAGTCCTACTGACAGGAAGGGGAATCTCCTTTTCACAATGCCATAAGTTTGTTCAATGAGGACTCTTGTCCTACAAAGAGCCCTATTGAATTTCTCTCTGTAGCGCACATCATTAGTTGTGTTAAAAGGAGTCATCGGGTAAGTTTTACAGGGGTAAGCTAAGTCTCCCAATAATAATCCATCATGTTGTCCTTAAAAAATTGATGTATATATATTTCCATTTCTAATTTTTCTCTCTGTGATAACTCTTTGAAAGTTAGCGGAGTTAATTTCTTGATAATTCTACCGGAATGTAAATTAGGGGGGTCAATAGGTCAGGAGCTAAGGAGGCCTATTATGCATGCAAATCTCGTGCGCAATTATGCATGAAAATCTTGTGCGGCTGCCATTGTGTTTGACGTCAGTGGGTGAGGACTATTTAAATTGGGATGGCACTCCTCGTGTAATTTAAATCTACGTCTGCATTTTTAAAGTTATATTTACAATTTTATTTCACAATGAAATGGAAATATAAGGAATCACTGTCTAGTTAGTATAGTATGCCACGGACATCAACAATAGTGGGAAACATGGGATAATTTATGCATAACGGGCTTCGCCCGTTATGCAAATTATCCCACGTTTCCTACTATTGTTGATGCCCTGACATCCTATACTAACTAGACAATGATTCCTTTAATATATATAATTACAAATTAAATATATCAAAATAAAAATGAAAAGGCAACAGTTTTATATATATTTTAGCTCATTCATGACAATGTTGAGTAAACTCATTATGTTATTGAGGTACATGTATTAAAATGTATTACCATTTTCAAATTGCTCACAGAGCTTGCTCTCCCGAAATATCCTGGAGTCATGACAAGAGCCCGGCCATCTTGCAACACAGTTTGTTATTAAAAAGTTGCTGTCACATGTCATCTGAAATACAAATGTATATGGATGGAAAAAAAGATTACGTACCTATTGCTTTTTCATGTATGGGTTAATATTTTATACAATCCGAGCCAAAAATGGTAAAAATAAATTACAGTTGAACAGTATTTCAACACTGGTATCTCGAATGCCATGGATATTCTGAAATGAGTCTGAACCTTAATATTTTATGCAATCCGAGCCAAAAATGGTAAAAATAAATTACAGTTGAACAGTATTTCAACACTGGTATCTCGAATGCCATGGATATTCTGAAATGAGTCTGAACCTTATTATTTTATGCAATCCGAGCCAAAAATGGTAAAAATAAATTACAGTTGAACAGTATTTCAACACTGGTATCTCGAATGCCATGGATATTCTGAAATGAGTCTGAACCTTAATATTTTATGCAATCCGAGCCAAAAATGGTAAAAATAAATTACAGTTGAACAGTATTTCAACACTGGTATCTCGAATGCCATGGATATTCTGAAATGAGTCTGAACCTTA
>PRKT01001317.1:25800-63964 GCA_003671525.1 Saccostrea glomerata | reverse complement strand
CTGAGAACGGGGGGGGTCCAGTTAATGTTATCTTGTTAACGAAAAGGTGAGACAGGAATGAATTTTGTTATATGTACAATTTATGCATTGTATTTTAATGATATTATGTCATTTTGCATATATCTGAATATTATCCTATCCCCGATATCATTTGTTTACATTAACAAACCTTCTCAGGTAATAGCACGTGTTTTTGGGCTAATGTTTATGTTTGATAATCTAAATTCTGATTGGCTATTATAGATAATACGGAACTTAATCTTTTAGGTGTTACTAATATCAGCCATAGGGTGTATTCATGCACTGGATTTTAAGTTGAACTTTCTATTGTTTTTAAAAAGTATACAAACCCTTGTAACTGTAAGACACTTGGGGAAGCTTGGAAAGTATTAATTTGCAGCATTAAATTGCTGTAAGTTCTATCATTTTAAGAATGCTTTGTTGGGTATTTCTAATTTAACAGTGTTTTCTAAATTTCCTTAAGTCTTTTCACCCGTTTCGTTAATTTCGAATTGATCTGCATTATATTGTTTATTATGTTAAACTAATGTACAAAAACATACAAAACCAGTTGAATTGCATTAAATTATATTTTTTACTAGCGTACTCTAAAGTACTCTATCGTATTAGCGTACTCTGTTTAGTATAACCGCAGGGGGCGCCATCGTAACCAATGTGAAGGTCGTGTATACATGTTTACAGCGGGTTGGATGCGAATGGCTGGTGTGTGTGTTTCTTTTTATTAACTCATTAATAGATCTATACTGTACCTGCTATTGAATGGAAATTCCTTTTTACGTTGATGGCATCTTGACCTGTGGGGAATGTGATAAATCTCCCTGAAAATCTCACGAGTGCAGCTGCAACCTGTCGAATGCATCTACCTGCGGTGGACTTCGAGATATGTATAGAGTCTCCTATAACCTGATGAAATGCCCCAGTTGCGACGAAACGCAAAAAAAACAAGAACTTGTATAAGACTTGGCAGAGAGAGAGATCTTCTGGTAGGATGGCGAATGAAATTTTCAATAAGATCAACAATAAAGAGTATTGTCGGTCGCCGAAAGCGGTACCTGTCATACAGTTCATCATCATCCCTCATTTCCAGCGGATTAAATCTATCCCGAAATAAACGAGGACGAGGAAGACGTCTTTTATGGGGATTTTGTTGCAAATATCGGCGAATACGTCCAATAAGGTCAGCCATTTTGAAAGAACTTAAGAACAATCTTAAAACTTAAGACTGCCCATAAGCAGTCTTAAAATGTAAGACAAAATTCCAATCTTAACTCTAAGGCAATTTTTTGTGATCCACTTTAAGATCAATCTTAAATTTTAAGTGCAAATTTTTGGAGTTAAGTCTGACTTAAGACTTAAGACAGTTTCATGATCCCGGAGCCAGAGCAACTTTACATGGTTTTTCTCAAGTCTAATGGTAGTGTACGTACATTCTTCAATTACAATAAAATTGAATTATGTCCTTAAACAGGTAACATGGGATGTTCAATTATAAGAAGCCAGGTGATATAAAGGTGCATTTCTATTTTCTCATAAAAGGAAGAAAATCATGATATTTATAATCATTTCAACTTCGGAAAGGAAAATATATAGTTTTTCGGCTTGAAAGATTAGACAATATTCATCAAGAAAGTCGGACCAGTAAAAAGTGAGATAGGACAATAACTTCCTGTGTAATTCGTTAGGTTGAATTAGAGTTTAATTTTTTAGGGTATAACATTGAGATAACTGATATCTTTCTGTATATCTAAATAAGACTTCTAGGATTTTTTATGTCTACCATTAACAACAATTGTTCTCCGTATCGCCCTATTGCATAATGAAAGTCATTTTAAAATAGGTAATCAATGTATCTATTTTTAGATCTAAAGTTGTTTATTGGTATGGAGAACTTCAGTTTCTCTCAATCTTTACTTACTAAAAAAAATGTTCTTAAACATATCTGTGTAGCCGAATCTGAATATCTCGCCCCGCGAAAACTCAGGAATGTTTTATAAAATATCCCTGTAGAAAACTTATGTATTCACCATATGTGTCACTCGCACCTCGCAGTGTTAAGAGTATCTACATCAGAGTTGCGAAGTAAGGTTGGTTCCTTACGTCGCGAGTTCGAATCCCACTGTGAGGCGTATAAACTGGTTCTTTGGATGAGACCGTATACACTGAGGTTCCGTTTCGCAGTGGATGGTGACAGGAAAAAGATCCCTCGCTCTTAATGGCCATAAGTGACAATTGTAAGACATTTACAGGATTTTCAGTGCCAAATGGTGGGGTCTACATATGATGAAAATGCAAACAAAAAAAAAAAAAAACATTTATCATGTGACTTTCAAAAAAAAAGTGAAAAATCGCACAATGGAGAGAGGAGTTTACCATATTTCTATTAAAATTAAAGTTATCATATAAATCTACTGTAGACCTTTACAAAATAAAAATTCAATATTAAAAAATATTCATTTGTCCAATGCCTTTTCCCGTTAATTCTTCCTTGCACACCTTAGCAGTGATATTTACTTGATCTAAAATATGAACGTTCGTATGTTATTAAATGTCAACATAACATAGTTAGACCATGTGAACAGAATCAATAAGCTGAAACTGGGCGATCATGCATGTAACCTTGCACCGCGTGTTATAACACACCATGTAATAGTTATAGCAATAAACCAACAGAAAAATGAGTTCGAAGTTGTTCAATTTACCAAAGAGAGTGAAAAACTCCAAAGATAGTACTGAAAAAAAAAGATGACAAGGTACAGAGAATTATCCCCTGAAGTTTGTGGCTACACTTATCATGGCTTTTAACGAAATAATCCTAAATTTACAATCGCTCTCATTCAGGCTTGTTTTGTGAGTGAGGATACCATAAAGTACGATTTGTTCTTAAACAAATGTTAGCATGTTGTTGTTTTCTGTACGACTGTATATTCAAACAATGAAAAGGTTGCAAAACTGTGAGAAGGCTTGACGATTGCAGAACAAGAAGAAATGATCCTACATTCACTGTTTGTGGGTATCTCATGGGGTTCCTGAAGAAATTGAAGCAAGTGTTCCTAAATTTGGCATCGTGAGCATTTTAAATAGTTTTCATTAAATTCTTTATCAGAGTGTATGTTTCAAAAATATCAATTTATTCATGCACATATTTTTCTTTATATCTTTTTTGTATTAATTTAAATTTTAAAATATAACAAAATTGCATTCAAAGTTTGTTATTTTGACTTTGATTTTTTTACTGCGTCAGGAACAAGAAAAGAACTTCATGATTGAAAATAAATTAAAAATCAAGTTTCAAAGAGGATAAAAAAAATTGACAACGAATGAAAGAAATGCTTCCCAAGTAAGAATGTTAAGTCTTTACATATAAATAATTATCATTAAAATCATTTAATTATGACGAATGTCAAATGAATATTCATTTACTTAAATTTTTTAATTCCATCAAAATGAAACAACAAACTAATATGCTGTTTACATTTAATTCTTGTAACATTTAACATTATACAAAACCTGTGAAGTAAAATATATTTTTTAACATGTTTTATTTGATATGATTAAATATTTTTCCATAACAATTAAAAAAAAAAAAGAAAAATAAAACACCTACGTAGTGAAATATCAAAGGGCTTACAGAAATATACACTAAAAATATACAATTATTTAAATAATAAATAAAAGTATAATATTGCTGAAGAATGAAATAAGTATAAAGATTTTCCTAAAGCATTGTAATATGCACAGTTTTAAAGAAGGATATTAAAAAAGGGAAAGTCCATGAAAGGCTAACAGACATGTATTTTAAAATCACAATCATTAACTTTTTAGCAGTGGTAGGAACAATTATTAGATTAAAAAAAAATATATATAAAGCATAGTGATTTCAGTAAAACGTTTGAACAAAAAAAAGAAATTCTTACTTAATTGTTGATAAATATTTTTAGCAATTTGAAATAAAGCTATATTTTAAACAGAAAGATATTGAAAGTGTATAAGTGCTTTACAGTGTTTCAGCGCAAAATGCAATATCAACCCAAAAATATTAAACTGTGATTGCTACATGATGTATTATTGTATTTTTCTTCGAGATTAACACAAAATGCAATGACGTACTTTTTTGTTGTTACACTGTGCGTTGTTTGCCGTGTATAAACTCTGTAACATCAATTGTAAAAGTGCTTTTAAATAACAAAACTTTACAAATTTTCCACTTCGACAGTGTTTAAAAGTAGATTGAAGTAAAAAGGAAAAATCCATTCGAATGAAATTACAATCGTCACAAGTATTTTGATGAATATTTTTTTATGTTAAATGTAAAAAAAAAAAAAAGAAAATAAATAACGGTAGTCTAAAACTACCCGATGTACTTTGTAACAACAACTGTACAACTGCGATATTGCAAGGTAAATAAAACGCAAGTAAATAAATTAAAAAATATATATATATCAATAGAGCAACTTGTTTTTGATTATTTTTCCTTGATTATACATAAATCATTAATATAAAAAAGAAACAATATAGAATGCTTAGATATGAACATAAATGGTAAATGCTGCTTATTGTCAACAAAAAAAATGAATGTGTGTAACAACTGTTGCTTGTATTGCGTAATTAAAAGCCTTCATAAGACTGTAGATATCTTCAGCTGTAAAAATATTATGTAAACATTGCTACAATAAAATGTAATGTTTACTCCAAGTCTCCACATAAACAGGATGTTTGTGTTGATGTTCAATTCTAAGCAAAAAAAGTTTGCTTCTTGTAACTGCTCTTTCTGATTTATCTTTCTCATTGATTGCAGTAAATACTTTCGCTTGAACTTTGGATGTGATCACATACGGCTTTTATCACGAAGCGATATTCACCCTGAAAAAAAAAAATGTTAATCATCAAAAACTTCCATCTAGAAAAGGATAACCAAAGACCAATTTTGAGGCTCGGATCAAAATGACTTTCAGAAAAATGCAGAAGTTCATCAATATCTACTATTCTTAACTCCAACCCAAAACAGGGATATATACAATGAATAGCGACCCGTCAACCATCATAAACTTTTTTATCTTTCATTTTTGTGATTATTAAGACTTTAATTTGTGCATATAAGCTAGCCATTCATTTTTACTCTATTTGGCTTTTATTTCTCCAAAATTGTATTTTTATCTCACTTATCCCCGAGAAACTTCGGCTCAAAGATAGTTTCACCTGTTTACACGAAAGTAGACTCCCTGTGAATGATAAAAAATCTGATTCACACTATAAAAGATAATTAAAGAGTCAATTTTTAAAGGAGTATCTGATTTTCTGACTTACAATATTTGAACAGAACTCAGGTCTTCTAACTTGTAATTGTCTGACTGCTGTGAAGACATCCACGCTGTTGTCCATCTTTATTTGTTGAATCGAGTTATGAACGGCACAGAAAACTCCACATAAGACGGCACCGTCACTAAAGACATTAAGGAAACGTAGTTAGAATTATTTCAAAGAAAAAGTCCATTAAGTTTAATAATACGCATGTCTTTTTAGTTTATTTCGAAATCAAGCACAACTTACTTTGTTCAGTGGGCATTGTTTACACTTGGTATATATCATTGAACCTAGCAACCATATTTGCATTCAGTGTTGAAGATTTCGTGTATTATCTTTTATTTTTGTTTATTTTCTATTGTTGTTTATATAAATAATATTTTTTTTATAAGCTAACAAACAAGTATAGCTTTTTAAATAATAAGCAGCTTTAAGTGCGAAAATTAATGACCTGCTGACAATTGTGATAGGATTTTCTGTCTCAGTGCGCAATGTGGCAGAAACAAGACTCCGAAGTTGAGATGTGTCTAGAGGGGTTCCAGATGTTTTAATGCTGACCTTTGGTTCTATTATAGTCACGGGTTGAGCCTTCTTTTCTCTCTAATAAAATGTGCATACTTTTACATTTTCCTGTAAGTTGTTATAACTCATTTATGAGTATTGAGAAAAAAGATAATCAGAATTACTTAGAATATCTGGTGGATAAGAAAAAAAAACATATTAATGAAAACGAACATTGCTTGTTTTAATATATATACACCAAGTAAAAACATGTTAACTTACATTTTCTTGGAGAATTTGAACAATAGTGGTGTTGACGTCAGTTTCGGATTTTGATTGAAATTGAACAGTGAAAGGATTGACTGTTTTTGAGGAGGGTGTAAGGCAGGGAAACCACGTCTTACTCTAAAAATAAATTGCAAAAAACATACATATTCAGTATAGCATAAAATTTAGACATGGATGGCCAAGAAGCATGGTGTGCCTATAATAAGTTGCATTTCAATAACAGTTTGTGCAAGATATTAGAGAAATAACTTTTTTTGTAGAACAATGTATTGAAAAGAATGCCTTCATGGTTTTAACTTTGATATTTTTAACAACGTCTTTACAAAAATAGAAGGCTTTGAAAACACAGTTTTAGCAAGAAAATAGAAAAAAAAGATTGGTTTAGTTCATTTGATATCACAGACCGAGCCAATCTTGTTCAGAGGATCCATACAAACGATTGTGTCAGATTCATGATCACTGAGCAGGCGCAGGAAATCAACCGCATCCTCCTCAGCTGGATACTGCGTCACAATAAACGCTATGTCGTTGGTTTGTGACTACAAGACAAGTTTAAAAAAAATAGGTTTTGTCGATCAAAAACGATCTTTGTGAACATTTAGTTACTTTTGTTGGTCCAGAGGTCTACCAAATTGTGCTTCATTGTATCTTGTATGCTTTTTACAAAATTTATTTAAATGTATTTGTTACATTTTTTATTGAATACGTACTGGAGCAATGATTGCATTGATGAAGTTTCCTCTCTTAGGTATAACAGACGAAAGATGTATGCTATATTTATCCACTGATAAAAAACAAAATTAAATTTAATGTCAAAATTTTCTCATGAACATAAAGTATGTAGAATTTTTACATATATGTAAATTTATAAGGAAAAAAGTCAACAAGATTTGTTTAGTAATTGAAATAATAAAAATAAAAACACTCGCCATACCTAAAGTGCTGATTAGTGAAAGTTTCCCTTAGTTATTTGAGAAATACCTTCCCATTGTTCTCAATAGCTTTGTAGAAAATCAAACATGCATTGTGGCAACGCACTTTGAAAAAATTACGCACTTTGAAAAAAATTTTCAAAGTGCGTTAAAATTGGGACAAAATCAACGCACTTTGAAAAAAATTTTCAAAGTGCGTTAAATTTGGGACCAACTCAACGCACTTTGAAAAAATTTTTCAAAGTGCGTTAAGAGTCTACATCAATATATTTTACCATGGAGACACTTAACGCACTTTGAAAGTCATGGAAATATTTCATTTGTTATTAGTCTTTCAAAAAACTTAGCTTAACCCTAACCTCAAAAATGAATTGATTTACTCCCGTCAAAAAGAGCCTCAGTCCAAATCTTTATCTTTCCAATACATAGGTGTCGGTAACAAAGGTGGAGGGGAGCAATAAACCTATAAAGGGTACACTGCATTTTCAATGCTTATCCGATGTATATATCTTTCCAAAATAAGTGGTGGGCTTAGCCCCCCTTCCCCTCCCCTGGCCCTTCGCCCAGTCTCGATGTCTATGTTATACTCATAGTATTCATATAATTATGTATTTACCTAACTGGTATGACGTTGAAAACTTTCAATAATAAATGAGTTAATTAAAACAGATGAAAACTAGAAATTTTTAAATACAGTAAAACGTACGAGAGAGAAAGAATTTTCATTTGTTTTGAACAATCAATTGGCCTCCTTTTTATTATGATAAATGCTAAGCTGCTTGAAGCTGTCCTCTGTTAGTGCCCCCTATACTCCTTTACATCTACTTATCAAAGACTAGAATTAAAAAAAAAAGAAGAAGAAACGAATTATTAAACTTAAACAATCGTCACTTTTTCTTTCAAGACCCTTTAATTTTCCCTTTTATTTTATCAAAACCTTAAATATTTAGAACGTCAACATCTCAGGTCCTTCAGTGACTTTATCATAAAAAGTTTTCAAACCAGGATCTTTTATTCATCATTCCGATTATTTGAAGGAATATTGATCATTCTTTACATTTTTTTTCAAAGTGCGTTAATATGGTCGATATTAACGCACTTTGAAAAAAAATTATTTTTTTCAAAGTGCGTTAGCTTGGTCCCAAATTTTAACGCACTTTGAAAATTTTTTTCAAAGTGCGTAATTTTTCAAAGTGCGTTGTTACAATGCATATTGTAAACATACACTTACATGGCAATATACCGTTGAAATAAATGTCACCACAGCTTTCTTTGGCTATCTTAAAGGCTGTGTCGTCGTATTTGGGTCGGATATTCATCAAACGCTTAATAAATAAATAAAATAATAAATTGAATAAATAAAATGTTTCATAAAACTACGGTATTTTTTTGTTAATTCTACCTTTTTCATGCATAACATAAAGAAATCAGGGGGGTAACAGTTATTACTTTGTAAAATAGAATGTTTTCTATTGCAATAAATCGGTCGCTTTTCCCAAAAACTGACCCTAGGATGGAAAAAAAAAATGCTTAGCACATGAGATATCATACAATCGTAAAATAGACCACATTCTTTAACATTAAAACATGATGTAACTATTTTCAAAATTGATTTTCCAAGCCAATAGTAAACGATAAATGTACCTGAAACTCCTTTTGAAGTGCACTCTGATTAGCAACTTTGTCAGTGGTCAAAGTTTCAGCCTTTTTGGTGAATTCATCAACGGTGATGCTTTTGACTGGGGATTTGAATATTTCGTTAAGAGCAAGAAAAATCGTCATATACTGTTCCTACAAAAATAAATCACAGATAAAATACAAAAAAAGAAGTTGTTCCCCTTTTTGATCAATCAAAATTCTTTAAATTTCACATGTTATCCCACAATAAAATCTTAAAAATATAATGTGTTTTCACTAACTCCATATAGATATCTACATAAAATTCTTTTTGTTAAACATGCTGGTCGTTTATTAAAAAACTAATAATGATATATGAAATAATAATAATAATAATAATAATAATAATGATAATAATAATAATACTGTAGACGTTTGTAGACATCTACATAGACGTACGTTGCAACCACTATTAAAATAACGATGACTATTGAAATAATTATTTCAATAGTGGTCGTTTTTGAATAGTAGTTTCTACCTATGTTTGTTATTGCAATGCACTCTGAACCAATATTGAACTAATTATTTCAAAAGTGGTCGTTATTTCAATAGTTGTTGCAACAGACATACTTTTATCCGGTAGGGAATATTTTCCGCTTCGTACGTGAATATAATTCTTCTGCGGAAATTTTTCACAGCGTATTAAAGATTCAATAAGGACATATAATGACAATCCTTGATATCCGCGTAACTTCATACTCGCTGACTGAATAGAAATTTTGTTTCCGCGGAATTATGAACCCGTGGAATAAATTACTTTTACAATACATGAACTTACATATGTTTGGACCATGTTCATCCTGTTTTCTCTCATCTTCTTGACATACTCTGCTATGTTAACTTTTCCTGTCTTTCTTGCTTTTTTGTTCAGAACGTCTATTGCTATATATGTCCCTGTCCTCCCTATTCCCGCGCTAAAGTAAAGAGAATTGATAACAAGAAAAATAACTACATATGTACAGTGTTTCATTTACAGTGAAACATTTTTATTAAGGCGTGTATCATTCATTTTTTTTACTATCCAACATTTAATTTACATATATACATGTATCTTTCTTTTCAATAAAAATATTTTTTTATGGTTGTTGCTTAAATATTTTAAGTGGGAAAAATATACCTTTTAAAAGTACACAACAAAACTATAAGTTTAAGAAATCCTCTTTTTTCGAGTTACCTGCAATGCACAACTGTTGGGGAGTGTTTCTGATTGGACCCTGTCCTAGTCACGTGATCAAGGAAGATAACAAGGCGAAGAGGATCCGGAGTTCCGTGGTCTGGCCACGCTGTGTAATGGTATTGTGTCACGTGACGTTTGCTCTTCGTCTAAATTAATGTAAAGTATTTTCAAATACTAATTTTAAGTATGTATATACAAATGTACCATTGCAAATAGATCATCTCGAGTGAAATACTGACAACGTCAAAAACTTAAAAGCTTGCTGTGAAAAAAATGAAAGAATTTATGGTTAATGTTAAATGGAGATATAAATAAGTTTACGGGCAAAAACCCGTTGCTATTGTGACGTCAATCTTAACGCTGTTTTGACGTAGATAACATTGCCCCCCACCCAACCCTCCAACCCTAAATAGGAGAAAAAATCACATGCTATGAATATCGTGCTGGAACGTTCAATTCTGATTCAGAAAGAATAATTCTTTTCGGAATTTCTACAATTTACTTCAGAGTTACTCTTCAAACGTGAATTTTGTATTTGTTTGTTTTTTTTTGTTTGTTTTTTTTTTATTTTCACTTGACTTTAGAGATTTGTTAAATCCTCATACTGTATTACATATACATGGTGACAAAACCATTACCCTAAATTAGGAAAATATAATGTGGAAGATAAGATGTACCTTCCATACCTTCCAAGTTTTGTTTCTCTTCACATTATATCTTATACTTATTAACTATTTTCTACCTTTCTCAATAAAAAACTCACCTCTTTATGAAATATTGTAAACTTTCTAATGATGTAGAATGTGTATTCTTTTTCTTCAATCATCTTAACAGACAGATGTCCGTAACTGACGTGTTTATTTGGCCCCGGCCAGTACTGGGTGCATTTTGTCTTTTCGTACATAAATAAACCAAAAGTTATTAAGGCATATATATTAATAGATACATTATTCTATTTCATTTACAAACACCATCCACTTTATGTAAAAAAAATTGAAATAGATAACGAGAAAACAGTGTGTTTATAGTTGCCAAGTGCATAATTTTAGAATATACGTTACCTTTGTCCCTTCCTTCAGATTGGTCAATATAACAATGGCTTCCACATGCTCCTGCCAAACCATTGTCCAAAAATCATCAATAGTGTTCGGTCTCGGTCCTAAACATAAACATGAACAACGATACTTATAATATAAATATCTTTTTTTTACGATTTATAAAAGTACATTGACAAATAATATGTGCAGAAATGTACAAATGTTTGTTTATTTTGAATCATTTACCTTGTGTAGCAATGTATTCCTTGTCTTTCTCGGCACCCTGTGAAGAAAAGTATGCATCGATAATATTGTTTCCCAGAATACGATAAAATAGGGAAATCAGTCGTGGAAATAATTCATTGAATGTGAGCAAAATTTTAAAACTTAGTACACATACTTTAATGCAACATTCTGAACGAATTGATTAATTTCATTTTTTTTTTTGTCTTAATGCCTAATTAGCTTGTAATTGAATATCTTTTTATTCTGAATTAAAAGGTAAATAGCTTACCTCTATATAATTAGCGTTTATATAATCCGATCCTGTCTCTGACTTTAATATGACTCTTGAATGGTCATCTAGATAAACATAGACAATTTTAAGCACATTTTACATGTATATGAATAAATATCAGGTATCAATTCAACGATTCTTAGTAAATATCATTCATTGTAACTTCTCATTTAAAATGTTAAAAAGACTACTTCACAACGGGAATAAGATAACTTTCTTTTTGAAAGATATACACAAAATACATTAAACTTTGTTTTCATTTGCTGACACTTACAGGGAAAAGTTGTCTTAAATCTATTTTTCATCATATTTTCTTCACTCTTTCCAGCATCACACTTGTATCTTTCTCCATATGGTAATGTCTAAAAGTATAGTACATTGTACATGTATATTTTGAGAAGTCGTGCACATGCCATCTTTGTATTTTCTTAAAATTAACTTTTTCAAAAGATAATTGCAAAGGATAATACTATTATACACTGGGATGAACTTGAATACTCTTCGTTATCTTCATATGTTTTAATTTATAGAATGAAACGAAAAGAATTAATAGTATTGCGTTAAATATTATTAATGCGTCATTGATGTATGATATGGACAAAACATTTATATCATTCGTATAATGATTTTTCCTGCGTGTCTTTACCGCATATTCTTTCTGAAAGCTGTCATCTCCATTTTTTCTATTTTCAGCAATGACCGATTCGAGCTGATTTAAAGGTATCTCACGAATCATTGGTTCATTTGCATAAAAATCCCCATATGGATTTTCTGAGTGTATTTTCTCATCGTCATCTACTTCTACGCCCGGATCATCATTCTTCTTTCGTTGTTTCTCTGGTTTTTCATCATTAATTTCCAGATATGTATTTTCGCGGTTAGGGGGTTTGGAATGAATTCTACTGAAGTCCATCTTTTTGGCTGAAATAATAAAATTATAAGTTTATGATAATGATATTTGTAAGTATTTATAACATTAAATAAAACAAATTTCCATAAAAAAACCCCACTAACAATCACTAAATACTTCTCCTTTTCCATCCTTTCTCTTAGTTTTCCGCATACCGCGTCTAAAAAGTAAATATGAGAATCATTCTCTTCAGATGATATAAATGTTGTACATATAAGTTTGATAATTGTCATGAAATGCACATTATAAAGAACTAACCGTTTGAAAAGAAAAACAACAGTTGCCACAACTAAAATAGTGATGACCGATCCCCCTACAATTCCTCCAATGATAAATCCTTCATTGTCATCCTTACTACCACCAAGTAAATTTTCCTTTAAATTTATATTGACAGACATAAAAAATACGTATCTTCGAAATCAAGTTTTCGAGTTTTGTTACAATGTGCAGTTGGTATTAAAATTATATGTAAAAATAATTTGCATTACCTTTTCCTTAACACAGTTACCATTAACATGATTACAAATGCCATCTATGCATGTTTCACTGCATTTTTCCATACATCTAAAGCCATATTTCCCCGGATTACAAACTGAAAAAAGTCGGTGAGTAAATATTTATTATCTCTACACCCGCACTGACGATGTGAATACATTCGAGTGAAATTAAAAGAAATGTACGGACAGAAGCAGGGATAAAAAGGATGTTAGCATCGAATTCTCACAAAAATAAACAAATGACACGCCTAAGGAGTGAGTTAGAATTTCAAGCATTCTCAAAGAGTAGTAGCTGGAAAAATTGCAGACGGATTAACAATTGGAAACAGTAAAATATCTTTCCTACGGAGCTTAGGTATGATAAAAAAAAAATTGTAATAGAACGTATGAAAATGAATGGAATCAGGATCATGACCATAAAACATAATGATGTGCAAAAACAATTGTTTTCTCCCTTTGAAGGACTGTATGTATGCAAAGATAATACTTCAAAGGTGTGTCAGGTTTTTCAATTTGAAAAAAAGGTATATAAGTTTATATTTAATTTAATTAATTTATTCTTTGATATTCCATTATTATAATATGACTCATGTCTTATATGATTGAATTTGTTTGACTTGACAATTAGCTTTCGTACATATAGGATTCTATTATCTAAGATTAAAACACATTGAAGTATTGTAATTATTGTAAGAATTCTAGATTAAAAGAAATCCATTCTAAAGCAACATTTAGAAAATCAGACGATTCATCTTTTTATATCGTCTATATGCATTTGTATACATCCAAAATTTACAGAAAGATATGGAAATAACGAATATTTAAGATCAAAAGTCCATGAAACAATACAAATAAGCATCAGAGCAAACGGACCTCCAAAACATCAGAGATCTGATCAGGACTATAAAGGGGTGAGCATCCCCTGTCCACTGCTCACGTCCGCCGTGTGCTCCTCGTCATGATCGGGAAATAACGGAAAATCCCTTGGTCAATTCAGTGTATCAATAATGGACTAACAATTTGTATGAAAAAACGTCACTTAGCAATTGACCCAATAATTTGTATAATATTTGGTGACAAGGTCCTTGCATCGACCATAGAATTTACAAAATGATTGCTTTAAAAGAACCATTGAAATTTGACTTGCTTATATATACATGTACAAATTCAATATTTTAACATTATTTAAAAACATACTTGTTGTGCAATTAAGATCTATATATCCATTGCTACATCCATATGGGCATGTTCCGTTGATATGATTACACGTTGTGTTCAGACAATTACCACACGACAAATTGCAGTCTGCACCATACGTGCTCTCTCTGCACTCTACAAAAATAACAAGCAAATTCAAAGATATATGTTCCCCCGCTTTTGGTGTCTTTCTGGGTGAGATGTTATTTTTTGTATGACATATTGTGTCTAATATCAACAACCTATCATATGTCATTTATTTAGAAATTATCACTGAAGTTGATTTTTTTGAAGGATGAAAACCCTAATCCTGACTGTTAAAAAGTTATGACCAAAGTTTAAGTTTTATAAAAGTAGGTCAACTTCAAGGTCAAAATCAAACGGTCAAAGTTGTTGATATCCAATGAAAGATCTTCTCACAAGGATTACATACATGAAGTATGAAAGCCCTAGCCCTTACCATCCAAAAATTATGTTCAAGGTTAAAGTTTTTTCATAAGTACGAAAATCTTTAAGGTCAAGGTCAAAAGGTCAAAATTGTTGATATCCAATTAAAGGTCTTGCCACAAAGAATATATATGTGAAATATTTTTCTAGTATCTAGTAATTCTAGTATCTACCGTTCAAAAGTTGTGACCAAAAATAAGGTTTTTTGAAAGTAGTTAAAACCCCAATGTCAAGGTCAAAGGGTTAAAGTTGTTGGTATCCAATGAAAGGTCTTATCACAAGGATTACATAAGTGAAGTAAGAAAGCCTTAGTTCTCACCGTTCAAAAAATATGGTCAAGGTTTAAGTTTTTTCATAAGTACGTAAATCTCCATGGTCAAGGTCAAAAGGTCAATGTTGTTGGTATCCAATGAAAGGTCTTGCGACAAAAAATACATACATGTATGTGAAATATGAAAGACTTACTATCTACTGTTTAAAAGTTATGGCCAAAGTAAAAGTTTGGAATTTTTGTGTAAAACTGGGTCAAACTCCAGAGTCAAGGTCAAAAGGTAAAATATGGTGGAACCCAAAGAAATGTCTTGTCACAAAGAATACACATTTGAAATATGAAAGTCATAGCTCCGCTAAATCAAAAGTTATGGGCAATGTTAAAGTTTTTGTGACGGACAGACTGACAGACTGACGGACAGCTAGACAGACGGACAGAAGAATGAGATTTAATGTCCCCTCGCTTTCGCGAAAGCGGAAGACAAAAAATATGAAGAGGTAACCGATAAAATTCTTGGAAATCCTTTCCATATATTTCAAATTTCTTTGCATTTTCAGATATGGCAAAATATGGGGGGGGGGAATAAAATATATATATATATATATCACTATTGAACTGTATTCCTGTATTCTAGCAAAAATTTAAGATGTTCATTTAAATTAATTTAATAATTTTTTATTAAAATATTCATCACTTATATATCTTTTTCATGTATCATAATAAATATCTTAAATCACTTTTATCATTCACATGACCATCTCTATCTCTATCTGGTCATTGTATATTGGGAAATACAAGTAATTGTATACAAACTGATAAGAGGAAACTTATACCGTTTTTACATTGAAGTCCCTCCCAGCCTGGTTGACATCCACCCTCACACTTTCCTGTCGTTCCGTAGCATTTATACGGAAAACCACATTTGTCATTACAATCTTCTTTACAATTAATGCCGAATTTTCCGCTTGAACAACCTTTAATGACATTATGATTATCTTTATTATATATTTTTTTTTATTTATTTGTAAAACTTTCAACATAGAAGAAATTAGCGCTGTTGAAAAATTGCTTTCATATCCTTGCATTTTTGCTGAAATTAAAGGAAACCATCTATATCGTTTTTTTAAGAATTGTGTTACATTAATAATACCAGTTGTGCAATTATCTCCTTCAAATCCTGCACCACACCCATCAAGACAGGATCCATTGATGTGATGACATTGTTTATATTCCAGACAAGCACCACATCTCTGCTCACAATCCTGTCCATATCTTCTATCATCACACTCTATTTATGATAGTTTCACAATTTGTATAAGAAAAGTTATACAAGATCTGTTACAAATCTACCGTTTACGTACCAAAAAAGTAAAAATACATCTGACATGTTTTTCAGTGAAAAAAAACTGAAGTAAATGAATAATAAAGATTTGAAAATGTCTTAAATGATGTTTCGAGGAAAAATTAATAACAATTTTTTTAAACTTGGGCAGCATCTTGTGTTTCAGCATTGCTCGAGCTACCAGCTACATATGTAGGAGATAAAAATATGTTCACATCATTAGTGCTATCATTAATTTAGTGAAATTTGAAGATATGTACATGTCAATGTTACACAATAAAACAATACACTTTGGGGAGGAGTTGAAAAGAAAAAGTGGCATTTGTTGGTTTAATTCCTAGTTGAATAATTATTATGGATGTTTTTATTATACATAATAGAAAAGTATTACCATCTTTGCAAAAGAGTCCTTGCCATCCAGCGTAACAAGGAAATGTACACTGTCCAGAGAATCTGTCACATCCATCACAGTTATTACACTTCTCAGAACAGTTATGTCCATGCCAACCTTCTGGGCATGCTAAAAAAATAGCTCATATTTAGCGGAACATGATTTTTTTTGTTTAAATGTCGATTATTTTGTTCTAACGTAGATCAAAATGTCATTATCAAAAAAGAAATATCGTAAAGTTCTCTAGATCTGTTATAAATAATTTTGCGTTAATCAAAACGCAAAACAAAACAGTGTGTCTGATAGACAAAAGCACTGTTTTGTTTAATGGATTTTTGTTTTGTGTACGAAATCATAGGTACAAGAAACGAATTATTATAACAAAAAAATATTATTTGCAGAGCACAGAGTTTTATGAAAAAAAAGGAAATTAGGTTTGTATATTCAGTAAGAACCTTTCAAAAAAAGCATCCTTTCTGCCCATTTCCTGTACAAGCGTAAAAAATGTAAAGTTGTAGGAGGGTAGATTTAAAGTCTTTAAAATAAATGTTTTTAAACATATAAATCTTAATTTACACTATACAAAGTTCCGTATTACCATTCAAAATAGTTTTGAAAATCAGACTTTTACAAATATAGTCAGTTATAGTAACATTGTCCGGAGAAGACAAACGAGCGATCATTTAAACAATAATCAAAAACCAAGTGAAAATGATATTTGAAAACAGCTAATTATGAAATTTATTATATTACGTGTTTGACATTTGTCTCCATAAACCCCGATGTCACATCCGTTTGTACAGCTTCCGTTTACATGGTTGCAAGTCACACCGTTAGTACAGTTGCCACAATTCATAGAGCAGTTAACTCCGTAAAACTGTGCACTACAAACTGATTTAACAATTGTTGATAAACAAAATACTATATTCATGAATGGCGCATCAAGTTAATAACATCAAGTATCAAAAAAAGGTGAAATATGTTAAATGGTATTATTTTGAATATCCAATATATTTATACAACGATTGAGTTTTTCATTGGCGCGATATTTACTTTATTAATTTTTTTTCACTATTTATATTTAAAATCTTTTCCATTTTGTATATTTACATTTTCCCTGAAAAAAAACATTTATGAATAATATTGAAAACTCAAAAGATTTTTTTTCAGGTATATTTTAAATAATCAAAGAAGCAAAATTTATGGAAACTTTATATGTGTGAATTTTTAGCTATGAAGTTTTGTATCATGTATAAAAAAGGTCAGCAAAAAATTTGTTTTATTTGAAATGAATATAATACAGACTGCAATTTCCAATTGATTCACTTGCTTTATGTTTTCATATTGAGAGACTTGAATATAATTAGTAATGCTTCTTTTAAAACATATTGACAGCCATTTAATTTTATTTATTTACTATGAAGAAGATTTTCCCAAAATTATAATTGATTAATCATTTATTTATCATAACCGATAAGCGGATTTTTTTAATATGGTTTCGTTTTTTTAAGATGACTTTCAATTTGAAAAAGGACAAAAAAAATTAAAAGAAGCATTGCAATATGAACAAGATGTGTTTGTGAAACATTATGGGCCCGGTGGCAACAAAGATAACTTTTTTAGCATGTTGGACACAGTCTAGGTCACAAAGTCATTGACCTTGGTGTCATTTGATAAAACTTAATTAACGGAGTATGCATACCAAATATGATGTCTTTATCTCACATGGTTTAAAAGTTATAGCGCAAGTATGAAAAATCTATTTTAGCATATTATACATGTAGGTCACAGTCAAGGTCAAAAGATAATTGACCTTGATGTCATTTGAAAGAGTTTAATTAATGGAGTATGCATACCAAATATGAAGTCTCTATTTTTCATTGTTCAGAAGGTATGGCGAAGTTTTGAAAAATCATTTTAGCACAGTCAAGGTCACAAGGTCATTGACCCTCGGTTTCATTTGGATGAACTTAATAAATGAGGTATGCATACAAAATATGAAGTCTCTATCTTTCATGGTTCAAATATTGTTGCATAGGTTTAAGTTGACAGCAGACAGAGAGACAAACAGGTAAACAGACAAACAGGTAAACAGACAAACAGACAGGACAAAAACAATATCCGCCTCAGATCAATCGATCACGCCTCGGGCGCATAAAAATGTTACAAGTTCTTTCAAAAGGGAATTACCGTCTGCACAAAAGAGTCCCTGCCATCCAGGTTTACAGGGAGATGTACATAGTCCTGTGAATCGGTCACATTCATCGCAGTTACTACACTTCTCAGAACAGTTCCGTCCATGCCAACCATCAGGGCATGCTGAAAAATCATTGAAGAATATTAAGGACTTCTTTTTTCAAAATTAAACTTCAAAATGTAATTGAGAAAAAAAAATGCTAGTTCAAAGAAAAGCGTAATTTGTAAATTGCGATATTCTACCTGATTGACATTTATCTCCATAAACACCGACGTCACATCCGTTTGTACAGCTTCCGTTGACATGGTTACATGTTCTTCCATCACTACAGTTACCACATTTCAGAGAGCAGCTTTCTCCATAAAACTGCGCATTGCAAGCTGTTTTGTATAAAGGTGTATATGTATATCAAAAAAAAAAAAAAAAATGGAACATTGATTGAAATAGTTCAAGTCATATTCGCCGCATTTTTTAAAAGTTCAGGCTAACTAAAATTGAAATGATCGTTCCATTTGTTTTGTTACTGCCTTTAAGGATACACCAAAGGCTTTTTTGAAGAATTTTGTCAATTTTGAGATTTTTGGCTAAGAAAAGGATGCTAATCACTGCTTTATAATGCATGAACAATTATTGCTGATTATTAAATGGTTTCCTAATTATTTAACAATAATCAAACATAAACACTACCACATGTGAATGTGCCGTTATTGGAGCTTCTGATTTGATCTGTGACTGTCTGCTCCTGAATGGAGCAATAAATCACTGTGACCACTTGGGGAATTCTTCACTAGCCACACAGAGGTTAACAGTAATTAAACAACAGGGAACGCAGATTTAGGGAAGGAGATCTAACAGGTCACTAATGACCATGAAATAGGAGGTGGAGCTTAGCTCTTGCCATTTTGCCGGGAAATCTTTCTGAGTTAGAATTGAACCTATTTTACTTAATTAAAACACTTAAATATAGAAAAGAACCTCCCGTTCTTGTTAATATGCATAGAAAATATGGATGAGTGACAGGTATCCAAAGCTGAATCTCCAAGGTGTCATATATTTCTAGCTTTGGCAGAATTTGTTGTGAAATGGGTTTTGCCCTCTACTGTAAAGTAAGATCAGACAGTTGGTGGTAATATTTCAAAGGATTCAGCTCCCTTATTTATTGACCAATTTCTCTGAAAACTGGCTAGATTTTGTCTCAAATGTGTGTTCCCAAAACCGTATCTCAGATTTTTGATATCTTGCTTAGTTCTTGAATTATTGGGGGAAATGTAGAATTGGGCTAATAAATTGGTAACATTGAAGGACAAATGGATGTAACTTTTGAACTAAAAGATTTATCAAAAATCTGAGATACGGTTTTTGAGTTCAATCTTTAATCTACCTTGAGGCAAAATTATGACTTTGAGAGATGGAATACAAAAAAGTTGATTTATAAAATACAAATGCACTTACATTTACATTAAAATATTAATTATTTTTTAAGAAGAATAAAATGAAAGTTTAAATTAGGATCATTAAATAGTAAATTTAACAAGCTTTCAAATGATATATACTTTTAATATGCTATCTTTGATAATGAAAGAATTACAAGCAAATTAAATTCTGCCATTTGGAAACCTTTGGTGTATCCTTAAAGATAGAATTTTCACAATTTAAATCAATCCTCTTTAGTTATCCAAGATTTTAAACAATACTCGATTTATTTCCAACTCGGATTTGAATAACACACAGTTTAAAGTCAATAAAACCGTAGAAACGTGGGCATATACATGTATAAGTTCAAAATCGGTGACAATTTAAGTTTCTAATGTTTTGACTGATCAGTCTTCATATACATGTATATTAGAAGGAAACATCATCGACAAATTAAAACATCCCAGAGGAAGAACGGAGACAAAGGCGTCAATTTAGGGAAAAATCTCAAAGTGAAGTAACTGTATCCTCCAAAAATCAGATTACAAAAAGAATCTAGAGTAGGTCAAATCTTAACAATACACTGTGTCATAGTAGAGAACACACAGGGAGGGGGGTGTGTTTATGAAGTCTGAAAGAAATTAAATTAATCACAAAGGTTATATTGAAATTTCATCAAAATAATTGTAACTGTATTTTTGAACAATTTTTCATCAACATTAATGGTTTGGATAAAGTAGATAAGAGGTAAAATTGATTGATTGATCGTATATTGTTTAACGTCCCTCTCGAGAATTTTTCGCTGATATGGAGAGGTCACCGTATGCCAGTGAAGTGCTTCAAACCTAGACCTATACTCGGCACTCAGGCCCATTGAGCATTGAGGGTTCTTTATCGTGCCAACGCTTACTGTGACACGGGACCTACGCTTTTATGGTCATACCCTAAAGACCCGTGACTTTCACTTCTAATGTCGAGCGACTGGCGAAGGAACAGTCACTACCTACTTTTACGTCTTAGGTATGACGCGGCGCCGCAAACGAGAATCGAACCCAGGCCTCCCAATCACGAGTAATAGAAAAAAAAAATATAATTGCAATTGGGTACACGTAATATTTTATTCATAAGAACTTGTGTATAGATACAACTGTACATGTACTTTTTTTTCTTTAGAAACACATTAGGAAAAATCATCATACTGCAGTTAGTAAATACATGTACAGTATAAAAATTTATTCAGGATCAAAACATTTAAATAAATTTTGCAATGCATTACCAATTAAATACATATTTTTTTTTTGTAATCAACATATCAAAGATGTTTATCTTTAAACTCACGCAGTTCACACTGATGTCCACGGTATCCAGGTCTACACCCCTGACAAGCACCCGTCTCTATGTGACAATAACGACAGTTGGTATCGGGACAAGGAGTGGAACAGTCCGGTCCGTAGTAACCAGTTACACAACCTAGAATATAATTTTATTCTTAAAAATATAGTAAGAGGGTTTTGAAAACGCTCAGAATTTTCTAAACATGAAATTGGGAGCTGAACCCCGAAGCATTTTTCCTTGTTAAATTGGAGTTAACACATTTTTACTTTTGTGTATACGAGTTACCTGATATCGATAATATAACCCATATACATGTACAAAGAAGTATAAATTTATTTGTCTACCGAACAACAAAACAAAAAAAATGAAAGAGGGTGTCACCCCCCTTTGCAAACAACATTTATTTATTTCTAGCGACACCTGACTTTGGAAAGTATAATATCAATCTAAAAGCATGCGGAATTATGAACCTCTTACAATAAAGAAAAAGACAAAAGAGCTTACCGTAGACTTCAACTTCACATAATTCGCTGTATGCATATGTGCTGAATTCAGTAGCACGTGCTGCATCCTGTGGTCTAACGTTGTAGTAGATGACATATTGACCGTGCAAAGGACAAGTTATGTTGAAAACAGCTGGTATTGTTGCTCTGGTGTAGTTTGTGTCATGAAAACATAAGTGTCCATCAAGTCTGTTAGTTGTATTAGAAATATAAATATAAAACCCTAAAAATCTCCTTGCGTAGCCATTCGGTCCACCTAAATAAAAAGAGTCATTAAAGTATTTTAAGTATTCATACGTTAACATTTTTTTTTCCAGTTGAATTGACCTAAATGATAAAATTACTAATATTATAGAAATACCTTGTAAACGAATCCTTCCACTCAAGTAGAAGGAGATAAACAGATTCCCCCAAGATTAACTTTGGTAAAAGGGTATAATATTTTATTAAACATTGAAATTGATTGATCTGGATTCTAGGATCTTTTTCATTTTCTGGAGAAGTAATTTGTCAGATATATAACAACCTTCAAATCAAACTCTTTCTTTTTCTGTCTCACCCTCTCTCTCTCTCTCTCTCTCCTCACTCTCTCTCTCTCTCTCTCTCTCTCTCTCTGGCTGGTATTGAACAATAAATCATTATTACAGTACACATTTTCCTCGTAAAGGCTTTAAGTATCGAAAATAATATAATGTGTCACAAGTCATTAATTAAATGACATATTTTGTTGAACTGTAAAACGATTGATTGTATCTTGTTTAACGTCCCTCCTGAGAATTTTTCAATCATATGGAGACGTCAACGTATGCCGTTGATGGGCTTCAAATTTTGGCCTTTACTCGGAACTCAGGGTCATTGAGCAGTGAGGGATCTTTATTGTGCTAACGCCTGACGCTGACAGGGGGCCTCGGTTTTTAAGGTCTTATCCGAAGAACCAGCAACTTTTTCTTCAAAGTGCCGAGCGCATGGTGTATGAACAGTTGCTACTCATTTTTTATCGAGTTAGGTCCGTCGGGGCCGAAATTCGAACTAACGACCTCCCGAACATGGAGCGAGCGCTCTACCGACTGAGCTACAGTGAAAGTTGGGGTCTCAAATCCTACTGTTGGACATGAAGAATTGTCCTTCTGATGAGACCTATAAACCGGATTCCAGTGTCATGGTTGATGCTGCATATAAATCAACGTACTCAGAAGTACAGAGAGCCGGTGTAAAGATGAATAATTACCCCCATCGAATAATGACCGGGGGTCATTTTTCAACGACAAAAAATGACCCCCTACCCGTAGAAAAAAATCATTTTTTGTAGAAAAAGTGTCATAGGGGTCGTTATTTTATATGTTAGTCCTATAAAAAATTGACCCCCATTGAAAAATGACCCCCTTTAAAGTGAAAAGAGATTCTTTAATTGTCAAGTAATACAATTTCTTTTTAATTTCCTCCTTATAGTGTTTGCTTAAAGAATGATATTCAACTTGTTTTTAAAAATCAAACCATACAACAATCAGGTTCCAATACTCTTTAATAGAACAATTAATTTTTCCTTCATTTCAACAATAAAACTCTATACCTTTCAATGAAACTAAAAGAGGCTCTAGATAAAATATTGAAATGAAGTTAAGCCTTCTTACAAGTTCTATCGTATCATAATATACTGTACTTCGCCATGATTAAAGCATACTTTAAATGTTGGAGGGGGTATACTTGAAAGTATTGTGGCAAAGTAACAGTTGAAAATTACTAGAATAGTAGATTATTTTAAGCTTATTTTTAGTCCCTCCTTGTAGAAAAATAAAGGTAGGGTATTTTTTTTTTGTTGCTTTCGTTGATAATCGACGTCCTCCTAAAAAAGTAAGAGGGTGGGGTGGGTATAACACCTAAAAACATGCTCTGTAAAGCTATGGGCTAGTGTAAAATACACATTCTAATGCAAAAACTATACATGTAGACATAATCTTTTGATTTAGCACGCAGTATTCATTACATTTCTTAATTCTTGTTTTACTCCACCCTTTTACCCATTTCTGAGTTTATTTTTCAGAGAATTTAATATGAAAATCAGAACAAACATTTTCATTTTTGTAACGTCTTCTTTATACTATATTATAATATGAAAAGTTAATTTAAGATCATTTCTTTTTATGTCCCTGTTATCGAAGATTCGGGGGTATATGGTTTTATCAAGTCCGTCTGCATTGGCGGATCCAGAGAGGGGGGGGTCTGAGGGTTGGAACCCCCCCCCCTTTATTTTTTGCCAAGTAGAGAGAGAGAGAGAGGCGGATGAAACGTTTTCCAAGATAACATATTTGTACGTCTAACACATGTATTGAACTAAAGAGATTTTCACACATTTAGTAAGTTTCTTCCATTAACCTTCACTATTCTTTTTTTATGAGAGAATGGTAGAAAATATTCTACTTATTTTTTTTTTATATCTTATACATATATTTATAATATGTATCATGCGAGGTGTAAATTGATATTAGATTCCCACGATCTTTGGCTGTGCTGGGTACATATGTACCGTTTTGATCATATAATTTGTGGAAACTAACATGAAACTCTTTGTTTTTTAATCAAAACCCACACCCACCCAAAATAAAGTTGTTTTTTTTTCAAATTCTAAAAGAAAATTCTTTGTACTCTTCGGAAATTTTAAGCCTTCGGTAGTTTTTGAAATATGTGTTTGATTGCTTTCAAAGAAAAAAAGGAACGTAAAACAAAGATATTATTTACCATAACCTTAGATCTGTCCATACGTATGTGTGAATCTTTGCTTGAGAGTGTGTAAGGGGGGTTGTTAGAGGGACACAACCCTGGAACCCCCCTTTCAAAAATTGCTGGATCCGCCCCTGGTCTGTATGTCTATCTGGCGGTCTGTTTCTCCGCAAAAACTTTAACATTTATTCTAGCTATGCCTTTCATATTCAATATGTGTATATTCCTTGTGACAAGACTTTACGTTGGGCACCACCAAATTTGACCTTTTGACCTTTACCTTGGAGTTTGTCCCATTTTACAAAAAAAATGCCAAATTTTTAATTTACTTTGGCTATAACTTTTTAACTGTAGACATGGCAGATACTAGTACTCTCATACTGCACAAATGTTCTCCTTGTTACATTAAACCTCTCTTAAGAAACCATCAACTTTGACCTTTGAGTTTGACCTGCCTTTCAAACACTTATCCTTAGCCATTAATTTCGAACAAGTGGTGCTAGGGTTTTCCTATTTTGCAATTGTATTTCTTGTGAGAAGACTTTACTTTGGGTACCATTATATTTGAAAATTTTCAAGCGGAGGATATAAGAATATGTGATACTGCTAATTTTTTCTGTCAATACGATGATTTCCACCATCGAAAAACAATGTTTTCCTACATTTAACCCTTTAGGCTCGAAAAATCTTTACTCCTTTAGATTCTGAATCATCGCATTGACTTTAAAATATAGCTATAATCGTATGTTATGAGATCAGCATATCATCAATTTATTCCAAATAAGCTCAGGTAAGCATTTAAGCCAATATGCTTCTTTATCTATTTTTTTTTTGCCCCCTAAAAATTTCAGCTTTAATCCACAGGGGGTCATTTTTCTACGGGGGTCATTTTTCTACACGTGGGTTCTGCAAATTTTTAGGGTGGTGACACTTTTTCTACGGGCAAAATGGTCATTTTTCTACGTCGAATAATGACCGGTGGTCATTTTTCGATGTCGAAAAATGACCCCCGGTCATTATTCGATGGGGGTCATTATTCGTCTTTACACCGGGCTCATTTACAGAGTAGAATGGATTCCTTACATGAATCACGTTTATATTCTGATGAAAAAAAATATTTTAAACTATCAATATAAATGATAAGACACTGACAGTGAGCTTTTCAATCCTAATACCACGGTCCGATTTTGTCAGAATCAGAATTAATCTGGTACCGCGGGTGAATGTAAACAAACAGGCCAGTCTGGTTCCCTCTCCTGCTTTACCTCGTATGTGTAGAGAACTACGGTAACACTGAATATCAAAAATCCTTACGCTAATGAACTATGTTCTTTGACTTATGAAGTTTTCAAAGTCATTACTTTTAATGTTCATTATATACAGATAAAACTTCGTTTTATTTTTGTTGCTTTATTTAGCGTTTGTATTATCTCAAAAGCGGTTGAGAGTAAGAACTATATTTTTGCACGTAACTTTAAAATGGCGACCATGGGAACAACATCCTGCCTTGAACAGGATCACATAAGCTGGCAATTGCTCTTTGAGCAATAAGCCCGGCTAAAAACCCTTACTGCTCAAAAACCTCCAAAGCCAAGTTTATGTCACTCTTTGCAGTTCTTCATCTGCAAATCGTGGCATCTCCATTTGTGTGAAAAAATCTCGGTAGAGATGTTAAACAACAAACAACAATCCAAACTTACCCCAAACAGTATTGTCCGTTCTGTAATAAATCCGTATGTTATGTATACTTTGAATAGACATCAGGTTTACCCACCAGGTGGCGTTACTCTGTGTAAGACCAGATATAACACATTCTCCTCCCCATGCACTGAGGTTTGATTTTAGTCCATCTACAGCATTACTGGAGTGAAATGTATTTTTCCCAGGATTATACTGTTTTGATTGCCATGTTTCTTTATGCAGGGCTATATTTTCTTCCAAAAAAAAATAGTCAAATCATAAATAAAAGTGTACTTATTATTATTATTATTACGAAAAATATTGTCGACTTAATGTTATTAAAATGAAGACAGCCAAATAATTTCATATATTATATGGTGCTACCGTAAGTTCATGGGTGGTCACTCAAGAGCAAATTCCATTGTTTATTGTTTAAATACGTATAAAAATAAAATCGGAATCAGTGTCAGAGAATCATTATAAGGGCCTAAATCTTCTTAAAGAATTTTTCATCTTACATAATAAGGATTTTTTGTTTGATTTTTTTGTAGAACTTATATTCAGATATTTCTTCTTTAGGTTCCTCGCTTAATTACATTTTTATTCAAAGTAACTTATGTAGTTAATTCTGAAGAAATGTTTGGGTAAAAAAGCATATCGTTTTACAAATAAAGCTTATAACTTTACATATATTACAAAAGTTAGAGAGAGAGAGATCACACGACTAGTCAAGGATAAAACTTTCTGAAGCTCAACAAAATACGGAAGCATCTTTCTTTTAAGTCAACATGTGCATTTTAATACACCAGTTTAGAAAAAAAAAAGTTTCATTGTCATCTGTTACTCCCCATGGTAGGTCATAAAAAATGAACAATGATCAGTAAGCGAACTTTGAACCCAAACCTCAGACATATGATCAACTTCTTTGGTAATCTTGACAGTATTAAACTTACAGCCTGATGACTACTAGAACAGTGTTTTATAAGGACTGAAAGTACCATGATGCATAGCAAAATCGAGGGGAAAAATGAATGCATGTTTCAACATATAAACTATTTTTCTTAATTTGATTGGGGAAATAAAAATTTCACCATTTCAGCATACAAAAAATCTTAATAAGTAGACTTTAGTGCTTACTAAATTAACATAAAATAACATTAACATTTAATGAAACATATTGAGATAACGAACAGTATCCATCATCAAAAGTTAATAAAACAATATAAAATAGGAACAGAGCAAACAAAGACAACAAAAACAGTAAAGGTGGGATCAGTTACCATGGAGGAGTGAGCATCCCCTGCCGACCGGTCACACCCTCTGTGTGTTTTTTTTGTCATGATCAGTAAATATCGGAAAGATCTGTCTTTTATTAAGTTCCTAAATAAGAGACTAACACTAGTATGAAAAATTTCTGTCAGCATTTGATTCAATGATAAATTGCATTTGCTGAAAAGGTCATTGTATCTGCCATAAACTATAACAATCTATCATGGTGTCCAATTGGCTGAATAAATTGTCTGCATTTTATAGTAGTTTAAATAATTTAAAATTTGATCTCTCTTCATTTGACTTGTAAAACATGTGTTTTGTCACTCAAATTATTTCAGAAAAATTAAAGAGACAACAGAGCTTCACGCAGCACTGTTAAGGCTTACTATGAGAAATCAACGGAAAATAGAAGTGCAGAAAACGGAACTTTTTTGAATCTGAATTAATTATTCGTTCAGATCGAAGGTATATTGTTTTTGTCCTGTCTGTCTGTCTAGCTGTCTGTTAATCTGTTTATCTGTTTGTCTGTTTGTCTGAAAACTTTAACATTCGCAATAACTTTTGAACCATGAAAAGTTGAGACTTCATATTTAGCATGCATACTCAACTAATTAAGCTCTTTTAAATCACACCAAGGTCATTAACCTTGTGACCTTGACTGTGACCTATATGCTTAAAACATTTTTTTCTGCAAACTTTAACCTTTATAATATCTTTTGAACCATATAATATAGAGACTTCATATTTGCTATGCATACACCACTATTTAAGTTTTTTAAAATGACACCATTGTCAATGACCTTGTGACCTTCCCTGTGACCTATACGCTAAATATTTTTTTGTCGGCAAACTTTAACATTCGCCATTAACTTTTATACGATGAAAGATAGCGACTTGATATTTTGCATGTATACTCCACTAATTCAGCCCTTTCACAGGACATCGAGATCAATGACCTTGTGACATTGACTGTGTCCTATATGCTAAGAATAGTTTTTTTTAACCTTCAACATAACATTTGAACCATGAGAGATAAAGACTTCATATTTTCTATGCATACTTCACTAATCAAGTTCTTTCAAATGACATCCAGATCATTGACCTTGTGATCTTGACTGTGACCTAAATGCTAAAAATATGTTTTTTTAACTGTTGCCACCAGGTGCATAGTGTTTCACAAAACATCTTGTTTTTATTCAGCTTTTTTATTATCACAGAACTAAAATACTTATAGAAGCATAGTATAACCAACTTTGTATTGTATGAAGTTTGGTTCCATCGATGGACAGTTACGTGATGAACGCATAGTACATGTACGTGTACTGAATGTAGGTCATTAACAAATTTCATTATCGGAGGGGCATTTCCTACTTGAAATTTAAAATTCAAGCCATTAATTGCTTTTGTAAACTTTGTACTTTCTGGGAAAATGCTGCTGCTTTGAATAGAATTTACGTTTTAATAGTCAAAAATTCAAGTAAATAGGCCCATGTAGAAACATGTTTGACTTTTACCAAATATTCTGTGTACTTATAAAGTCACGCTCTCGATTTAAAGAAAGCAGCAGCACTTTTCAAGGTAAGAAACATATCCTATATTTATATTTAAGAAATTGTTAAGTTTTATTTAGTGTATGCCCTTGTGGAAGAAAGATTAAATGAGGCACCCCTCATGTAAAACATAACAAACCTGAACATAAAAACACGACAAAATTATTTGAATACATTTTCTCGATAGTTATTGAATAATTGCACTAAGAAAAGGATATGCATTGGTATCAAAAGCCTAATTAAAACCTGAAAATGATATTCTGTTTTACAATAAATGACAAGTTCATTGAAATCATTGATTTGTTTAAAGCCAGGTGTATTGGGTTTAACTAGCAACTTTTCTAATGTATTGATAAGTTTTAGTGTTGTTTATTAGGCTAATACACTTAAAAATTGCAAATTAAATCATTTTCAGGTATTATGAGAAATACATGAGAGTATATTTTTGTGAGACGTCACAGTTAACTTCTCTCGAATAAAATATGCCCCGCCTCCTTTTTCCAGCCTTAACCATGCTGCACAGATTTCTTTGTATCGTGAGTTTTTGGGGATTAATGAGCTTTATCTATTCCTTAGTCAACAAGAGGAAATCATTTTTTAAGTTAAGGCACTTTATTGAATGATAGCAGATAGACCTTCCAAAGTTTTTGATAATAATTTTTCTCGTTGTAAGATCTCGGAGAATCATAAAATGTTGAAATCAAGTTTTCACTTTCTTCCATTAATGCAAGACGGAAAAAGGAGGAGAGGGGATTATTAATCAAAAGCTTAAAGAGGGGGGTGGTCTTAGTGACACGAAAATGTATATTAAAAAATGACATGTTTGGGGATTTTTAATCAGAGCAATTAGTAAATAAAAAAAAAGTTTTTAATCCAAATACAAGATCTCATTTTTTAAGTTCATCGTACAATTGCTTTAGCCAGAAAACATGTTAAAAATGCTTGACTGATTTTAGCATGCAAGATATGCGCACATTTCCATTGCTTGTAAAATTAGACTATAAAGGGATTCTTGATTTAAGTTTCTTATTTCGTTGACACATATTGTAAAATTATGAATCTGGAAATCTGAAATAAGAGATTTGAGGTCCATTCACGCGTCAGTATAAACAATATTCACATGATTGAATGAAAAATATTCTTCCCTGCTGCTAATGGAACCTAACAGTTTTATTAGCAACTGTTTTCACGACTGTTTAAAATGATATAAGAAAGTGAAGATGTTTACGAATTTAATAGAACAATGAAGTGTATCTATGGACATTAAATTTTCTCCAACACTTTCTTTATTCTAAGAGTGCGAGATAAAGAAGGCGATTTTCTAACGGATTTTATTGACTTTTACATCCTACAATTTTTCATTTTTTTTAATTGTCATACGATTGAAATAATTGTTTAAAAATACTTTGTAACATGTTATTGTGTTTGATTTCTTGGTTATATGACTGTGTGTTTTTTTTTCAAAATCAAATCTGTTGCATTAAAGAAAAGACCTCACTTTAGCTTGTTGAAAAAGAAACCACTGAAAGATTTGCATTCATATTCTTTTGAACTCTTTTACATGTAGATATGTTTGATGGTAGGTATTTTTGATGATTTTCCATTCTCAATTGTTAACGAGTGCATCCCACATAGTTTAAAATGCATTACATATCTCTACTTAAAAACAGGAAATAACTATAATATCTTTTTAATCTTTCCACACTCACTGCAAAAAAAAAAAAAAAAAAAAAAAAAATAGCACCCTTTGTGAACATCATTTGGAGGGGTTTCTTGAACTATATTTTTGAGAAAGTAAAAAAAAATACATATATATATATTAAGATTATTATAAACTTACCATAGCTGAGTATGTAATCAGTAGTCAACACCAGATAAATTGTTATAAAACTAACAGGCCTCATGTCAGTCCACTTAACATTATACTTACAAGGACGTAAAATGCGTTGTTGACAGTTTAGATTCAGTCCACCGATTTCACACTTCCTGGTAAATTAAACTTGAGACCAAGAATATTTATTTTCAAATTTAAATCTCTTCTTAATGATTTAATGTTCAGGGAACTAACCTGTTTGTTTTGTATAAGCTTGACTTAACAGAGAAAAAAAATACAACATGCGATAAAGACTTCTTTTCAGAAAATGTACAATATGAACATATAAATTTAAAGCAAATTTAACGAAGAACGTCTTTGTACAAAATAATGTATATTCATGACCTTTGAATAATTGTAAATCAGGAAAGAAATATAAAGAAAGCAAAGAACCATTTACTGGAGAAAACATGTTGTTTACAGAAAGAACTTTAAAAATGTAAAGTGAACTAAACATGGACTTGATGGTATATTTCTGTACGTAATATATTGCACAATTATCTTTAATTAGATACAGTTCATTCTCTGTTTTTGCGTATATATCATTTTATATTTTATAAAATAAATGCACAAGAGAAAATATTTTCATTATAGATATTCTGTGTAAAAAAAAAGTTGAACAACCCAGTCCGGTTTCTAAGAGAAATAAACGAGCAGTGTTCCGAAAAGAAAGTCATTTCACCTTTTTCGTTTCATAACCGTGTAAATAATATACTGAAAACACCTTAACACAAAAGATTGATTATTGAACCGTTGCACAGAAGAAAATTAAAGTTGAATTGCACAATTTCACTGAATTTATAATTGCGTACATTGCTTTAAAGCTTATTTTTGATACGTTACTAAAATGAACAAGGGAAATGGGGAAAAATAGGTGTTGCATGAAATTAGAACATATCTATAAGGTACGTCCTTAGTTGGCATTAATCACGTAGATATTTATCAATGATTTCTATAGGAATAGTCAAGGGGTGTTATATATCTGTTTGTACATTGGCTGCTAAATTCAAAACATATCAAAATCTCCTCAGATATCCTGTTTGCCAATAAAGGTCAGGCTGCATCATTTACAACCAGTTATAACATCGTTAAACACATGTAGCCTTACAAATGATATTTAGATCACACTCGCGGACTTCTACCTAGTCTGACAGATAGATGCAATATATACCGTAGGGCATTCATATAGCTCGGATGACAGAACTTTTCGTTAGGACGAGTTCATGGTATTTTCGTAGGAAAAAAACCCCTAAAACATAGACAGATGGAATTTAATTTGGATAGAAATATACATAAGAGACCATACAATAATGAAGATGCAAACAAATAATTTAAAAGAAAAGTATCCAAAATAAACAAGAAAAACATAATAATTAAGTAACTGCTGTTGAGACTTGAGAATACCCTATAGTGTTTTCTTAAATCATTTATCACAAATACAATGTAACATGTATTTCTTATATATCTTCTACACTGTGAAAAGTTCTGTGAGTTTTTTTCAGTATTGGCATCATTATTATACCCACCCCCCGTTTGAAATTCGTGAGGGTATATAGTAATCGGAATGTCCGTCCGTTTTGTTCGTCCGTTCTTCTGTTACGCTTTGGGCCAATATATGGCTGAAATAATGCCGATTCGGCGTAAAACATTAATCAATCAATCAATCAATCTGTTACGCTTTGGCGTTCCCATCTCTTTTCCGCAACTCCTCTCATACCACTGAATGTATTTTGCCATCATATATTGGGCGGTGGCATCATTTTGAGACCTCAGTGCGCACAGTGCCTCTAATATCTATTAAAGATTATTTGTTGTAATGTTTGGTAAAAATGTAAATAGATCACAATATACGAGGGTCATTCAAAAAGTTCGTAGACTTTTGTCTTAACTTTTTTATTTAACGTCATATTTAAACCAAATTTGGTACATATATTTTAACAACAGATTCAAATATTTTGAGCAAAGAAATTGGAATATATCTTGATTTTTGTCAAAATTATCAAAGATTTAAGACAGCAAAAATGGGGTAACGGAGCAGGGTCAAAATTGAGTCAGTGACTGATTATTCACTTTTCGTATCTATAGCCATACCTCTTTAAAAATTGTCCTTAAATGAAATAAAATTTACATACTTAAATTTTGTATTTTTTCATTTCTTCAAAAGCACAAAGTTAATGTAATACATTGCTTTGTTTAAAAGATATTCATTTCTATAGAGAGATAGTCTTGATTAAAAAAAAAAAACAACAACAGAAAATCATGACGTCGAAGGACCTCACGGAGCAGTGAGTAACAATATAATTTTGTTTTGCATTTGGAAACTTTGAAAACAAACTCCGAAAATACTGGAGAGACCAGGAAAAATACATAAAATGAGCCGTGTATTAGTTTTTAATGGAACAGAAATTTTTTTTAGGGGTAAAGACTTTAAATCGGACGATGGGCGTTCTGCAAAGCAACCGATTATAGTTCAAAATCTTGTCAAAAGAGTTAGTAACGTCATGAAAAGTGATGTGCGCTTCACTGTTGCGGAATCTGTAAGAGCAGAGTTACATGGTAAAGGATTTGAAAACATTGACAATCTTATTTATATTATACTCAAATAATGTTAGCATACTAGGTGTCAAGTGTTGTGGAAACGTTTTAATGAATGAGGAATACGATACAAACCATGTATAAAATGAAAAGGCACTGTGAGTTTGAGAAATGTTCTTTCTCTAATGAGAAATATTTAAAGCTTTTTGTCAAAGGGAATTTGAAATAATGAAGCTTGCCTAAGAATAATAATGAAATGATACGTTGTTTTTGACGTTACACTGTTTTTGACCGTGCTCCGTGGCGATAAAACATGTTGCATTTAAAATTGTCTAGTATGAGTTCCGTTTAATCAAATAGAATGAAACTTCAGAAATCTATAAAATGTATCTTTTTACATTTAAAAATGTACTGCTATTAAGATTTGTAAAAATAATGTGATGATAAGGAACACTGTCTACGTATTTTTTGAATGACCCTCGTATTCTGTTAAATTATAATTAACTCCCACCATACTCCTTGTATTTATTCTATGGCTATTTTTAGTCGAAAAAAACATATTAGATTACTACCGAAGGCATTTTAGACGTTTTGAAGTAATACGAATTTTTTGCACATTTCTTCTTACTATATCATTAATCAAGTTATCAGAGAACTCTCCAGGGGACTGTTTTACAAAAGAACTTACAACTATAGGGCCCACGATTTCTAATGATTCTAAACTTGATAAATTAATTATTGTGTTTTAAATAACGAACATGCGATTTTTTTTCTACTCACCTTTTAAATATAAAAACACCGATTTCTATTTTATATAAATAAGATCGATTTACTGTATGTTCTTTAATTCCTTCTTGATAATTTTCCCTTCATATGGATACACCATCACTTGCTGATAGAGAATTACAATTTTCGTCTTATATTGGGCACTTAGGGATCTTGAACAGCGAGATGTATTTTCCCTGTCAGCACCTACTGCTACAAGGGAACTTTGTTTATACGATCTCATCTGAAGGATCAATCCCCACCTCCCACAGTGGGAATCGAACCCGCGACGTGAGGATTTACTTCTTAATTTTCCACTCTAGAGCAGATGCTCTAACCACTGCGCGACGAGGGCGACTATATAAATAAGAAAGTTATCGCAGAATTACATTTATTTCTTAGTTAAAATTTCTTTTGTAAAACGGGCCCCGTTTTTTTCTTTTTTGATCTTCAATGGGATTTTTCACAGACATTAAGTCGCCTTTGCTAAAAAAAATGTTAGGAATCTGATTCATAAAGAATATACCTAGAAATATAAAAGCGTAATAAAGGTATTTTGGTACGGTTCTAATCCAATTCAAAGTAAAATTTTTCAGAAACAAAGAATGACTCTCATTTTATTTCAGAGAGAGAGAGAGAGAGAGAGAGAGAGAGAGAGAGAGAGAGTGTGTGTGTGTATTCCCAATGAAATGCAGGAACTAAACAGGCTGCAAAACAACTGCTTTGTAATACGAATCTATCTTTATTCCCTGATATCAATCTTAGTATCAAGATATTCGCTTAAATTTATTTAAAAATGTGTTTTTCTGTCAGAGTTACAGCTATGTAATTATATGTTTTTATATTAAAAAAGAATTTTTGCGTGGATCCTGAGGTCCACGCAGAAATTTTATAAGCGAAAGTAACCAGATGCTATTGAAATTGTGAACAAACCTCAATGAATGCTCACTTAAACTAGACATTCTCTTTAATTGAATTCTGGTTAGAAACACATGCATACTGTCCACGTATTGTAGTCCTTTTTTAAAGGACATCACTTTGTAAATAATATAAATTTTGAAAATATTTTATGATTATTAGATGTAAATGTTCAGATCCGATCATAATCTGATGGAAGCGCCAGTTCTCCCAGCTCCTGGTATCCGTTCTTGTCGACTTCGACAATTTTATTAGAGACAATGTCCATGTTAAATGTTGATGCCTTTGTCTCTTTATCTTCTTTATATTTCATTTTTGCTATTTTTTCTTTTATTTTTCATCTGAAACCAATGATTTTCAATTTTTTAGAGAGAGCGAGAGAGAAAGAGAGAGAGAGAGAGGTTTGCCGTAAAAAAAGTAATCAAAATCATCTTACCTATAAACAAAAATATAAGCAATTGAAATTCCAAGAATTATAAGGCAAACACAGAGACCGACAAGAAGGCCATAAAATCTTGACAGGCTTTCAGTATCATCCGTTTTTTTCTGCAACTGCAAAAAGAAATTCATATCTGATTCATTAATTCATTATTTTTTTATATAACAAAATATCTATTTATTGCAATGCTTCGATAACATTAAGTAGGCGATTAAAAAGTATTAACCTTGCAAACACAAAGCACCGTGCCATCCGCCAATACACCCTCCATTACAATGTCCAGTCACGTGGTTACAATCACGTGATGACTTACAGTAAAGGCTGCATTCCTTTTTGCAGTTTTCTCCATAAAAACCTGTCTCACACACTGCAATCACAATGTATCATAAGTACCAGTGGGCACTGTTTTCGAAGATATGGTGATAACGAACAGTTTTTAATATCAACGTCCATAAAAGAGTAAAAAAAAGGAGCAGAGTAATCAAAATCCTCCGAATCAAAGGGGTGGGATCATGTGCCATGGAGAAATGAGAATCCCCTGACGATCGATCAACCCCGCTGTGTGCTCCTTGTCATGATCGGAATATAACAGAAAAACCCGTCATCAATTCATTGTATAAAACATTGAGAAACATTGATGAAAAATGTCAGTTAGCATTTGACTCAATAATAGATTGTATTTGCTGTCAAAATCAATTTTTTCGATCATGCAACTCCATTCATAGAGATTCATACGATAATTCCTGAAAGACAAAATATTGTTATTGATATGATATGCGTTTTTTGTCTTATGATAAAATAAAATATAGTATATCCCCATTTTTTTAATTTAGAATTGATGCTGACATATAATTTACCCGATTATTCTTGTCAACATGGCCTGAAAATAATTATCCTAGTACCCAAACGGAAAGGATTTTCAACAAACCACTAATAAAACATTAACAAAATTCCAGCAAACTATACTTTTATAATTTTTAAAAGTATTTTCATAGAAAAGCATTCAATGTAACACTAACAAAACATTGTTTCTAAAAATAACAAAAATGGTTTTTAAGTCTCATTTCTGTTGATTGTGATTTCTTTATATTTTGTTAGAATTGGCATCTTGCACTAGCGTTTCCTCAGTATGGAATTTACATCTAACCACGTGGGAGTTACTTTACAGACATGTTTAAGGTTGAATTATCTTTGAGCTGTAAAAGCTTCCAAGAACAATTTACTGATTTATTTACATCCTGTGTTAGGTGGCAGAGGATCTTCTTTTTTTGAAAACTTTTGATTGACGGTTTACTTCATATTGAAATGCTTTTAAAATGTACATTGGAAAATTTTAACTTCTTTCCACATATAGTGTAATATACTCCCTTGAGGAATTTGAAGCTTTTAGTAATAAAACATCTATTACTTACACTTTGAACCCTAATGATATCAGAGGACAATCTCTAAATTTTATGTGAATCAAGCATATATTCACTATTTCGCCGCAGCCGCAGCTGCTAACAGGCCAGTGTTAATGACCTAGTTATAGAAACAATCCTTATGAGTACACTTACAAAAAAATACAGTAAAGGATAGGTAATTAAAGTTAACTGTAGTTAACTATAGTTATAACTTAGACACTCTCAAGACTTTGGTTAACTATAGTGACAAATTTGACATTTAATTTAACTTTATAGAAAACTTTGACACTTTGAAAAACTTTATCGAAACGCGGCTAGGAGAAAGCTGCCCATAGAATAACAAAGTGTTTAAACTGTACCTACAATGTTACATCACTGAACAACACAGCTATGACGTCATATTAAAGTATGACGTCAACTCGCTGCATACTTGAGCTGACATGAAGTGGAAAGTTTTATAATTTTTACATGGCAAGTAGATTTATTTGGTGTGTAATTGTTTAATTGAAGAGAAGAGATTGTTTTTATTTATTTATTTATTTTTGAAATTTAAATATCCCTATTCATTTCGCTTTTCAGATATACATATATGAAAATAATAGCGAAAAACTGTCAATAAAACGCCCCCTTTACATGTCCGTAGACATAGTTAGTTTAAATGAATCGTGTTTATATTTTACTGGAATCTACACTATGACTACTATTTTCCCTATATTTTAGAAGTTTTTTTGTCGTCCAACTCTACCTCTTTGGGTCATGATTTTATCAAATCTGCATCTACATTATACCTGAGGATGCCTCCATAACAATTTTGACTTTGCTATTCTTGAGCATGTGTTGAAGATTTTTTTCCTTTGTATTCAATTGTAAAACATTGATAATCCACTGTGACCCCGCCCTTACCCCAGGTTTTATGATTTGAATCTACTCTAACTGTGGACACTTGCATATAAAAGTGACTAACCATGTCTTCTTGTATTAATGTAATCAGGAATAAGATCTCAATAACCTTATCCTATTTATTCCTATGAACCCCCCCCCCCCCCCCCCCCCCCCC
>PRKT01001317.1:0-25667 GCA_003671525.1 Saccostrea glomerata | reverse complement strand
CCCCCCCCCCCCCACCCTGCGTAGTGGCTCCACCTTACCTCCGGGAAATCATTATTTGTATAATCTGGAATTTACACTACTCGAGGATGCAACCATTAAAGCATGACCAGTCATGACATTTCTGTTCCTTATCAGAAGATTTTTCAAGATTCATCGTCTCATATAACCTATGTAAAGCGTTGACCGTCCATTGTCCCCTTGGGACATGATTAGAACAACCTTGAACCTACACTACTTGAGAATACTTTTATATAAATATGAACAATAATGGCTTTGATATTCTCAAGAAGTAGATCTTTATCTTTCATTCCTTTATAAAAAAAATGCTCGTCAATTGTGACCCTGCAAACCTCCGGAGTACTTGATTTGAACAAACTTGCATGTACACTACATGAAGATGTTTTCACTAAGGTTATATCTTTCCTGTCTCAGTGGTTCTTAAAAAGAAGATTTTTGAATGTACACAATATGAAAATGTTTCCACTTAAGTTTCATCTTTCTTGTTTTAGGGGTTGTTAAAAAGAATTACAAATTCTTCCTTTATATTCTTATTTTACAATTTAGATTAATATTTTATCCAATCAAATGAAGCTTTATAACCAAAATTAAATTATTCTTAAATATTCCAGGTGATGACTCATGTCTTATATGACTTAACAATTAGTTTTCGTACATTTTAAGATACAAGTATCTTAGATATGAAGACAATAAAGCATGGTTATTTTTGTAATAATTTTAGATTAAAATGTATCCATTCCAAAGTAAGATTTGGATTATCTGTGTGAAAACAGATAAACCATGTTTTTATACCTTCTATATATGTATTTGTTTGAACTCGGATTTTACAGAAACATATGGAGACAGCGAATAGTATTGAAGATCAAAAGTCAAAGAACAAAAAATACAAATTAGGATCAGAGCAAATAGACTACAAAAACATCAGAGATGGGACAATGGCCATAGAGGAGTGAGCACATCCTACTGATCTCTCACACCCGCTGTGTGCTCATGATCGGGAAATAACGGAAAATTCCACTGTCAATTTAGTGTATCAATAATGGACCAACAATTGGTATGATAGTATGAAAAATGTCAATCTGCAATTCACTCAATGATTTGTATTTGCTGACAAGATCAATGCATCGACCATAGAACTGACAACATGATGACTTTTAAAGAACCATTGAAATTTGAATTGATTCTATATACAAATTCATTATTTTAACATTATTTTAAAACATACTTGCTGTGCAGTTAAGATCTTTATATCCATTGCTACATCCATATGGACATGTTCTGTTAATATGATTACACGTTGTGTTCAGACAATAACCACACGACAAACTTCAGTCAGGACCGTACGTGTTCGTTCTGCACTCTACAAAAAAAAATTATGAAAAGGTTATCGATAGATTCGTTGGAAATCCTCTCGATATCTTTCAGATTTGTTTCAGATATTGGGGAGGGGGTATCTCCATTAAACTTCTAGCAAAATTTCAAGATGTTCATTCATATCAATTTTAATCATATTTTTTTTTTGTTTAAATATTCATCACTTTTATATTTTTATTAATAATAATAACTATATACAATCATTTTTATCATTAGCATGACCATTGAAAAGTTCATCTCTATCTGGTCATTGTATAAGGGGAAATACAGGTAGTTGTATAGAAAAGAAACTCATACTGTTTTTACATTGAAGTATCTCCCAGCCTGGTTAACATCAACCATCACACTCTCCTGTCGTTCCGTTGCATTCATACGGAACACGACATTTGTCATTACAATCTTCTTTACAATTAATACCGAATTTTCCACTTGAAAAACCTTTAATTACATTATTTTTATCTTCATTTAATTTCATTATTTTATATGTAAAATTTTCAACATTGAAGAAATAAGCTCTGTTGAAGAATTACTTTCATATTCTCGCATTTTTGCTAAAATTGATGATAAGCATCTGTATTGTTTTATAAAAATTGCGTTACATTAATATTACCAGTTGTGCAATTATCTCCTTCAAATCCTACATCATATCCTTCAAGACAAGACCCATTAATGTGATGACATTGTTTATATCCCAGACAAGCTCCACATTTCTGTCCACAATCCTGTCCATATCTTTTATCGTCACAAACTATTTATAACAGTGTCACAATTTGTTTAAGAGAATTTATACACAATCTGAAACGAATCAACTGTTCACGTATCAAAAAAGTAAATAAACATCTGACAGTTCTTTATAATGATCTATATGAGTAATAACGATTTGAAAATATCGAAATTAGCAATATTTCGAAAAAAAAAATCCAAAAGAATAAACACAAAGAATTTTTTTTTAAACTTGGGCAACATCTTTTTTTAAATATTTTTTTTCCTACAGCCAATAAAAAAAATACTCCAGATTAACAGCGTTTCTTATTTAAGAAGAAATCTAAGACAAAAATAGACAACATTGATTTTAATAATTAAAAGCAATAAAAAAAATAAGTAAGGAAATGCATTAATTTAATAATAAAGTATCGAAAGAGAACGACGTTATGTTCAAAGTTAAATAAACTATAAAAATGTCATTTACAACGGATAGAACAAAGGATTCATGTTTTTTTCAGAGATAGCAGAACATTAAAAAAATGTAATTTATATACTTTTATATTCATTACTCTGACTTCCTGAATACTTGAACAATTTTAAGTACGAAAGGTGCGTGCAGGCATTGAAGAAGACCGTGAAGAAGTTCTTGATTTAAATTTCCCGTTTTGCTGAAAGTCAATTTAAATATAATACAAATAGAAATTTGAGAAAAAACAATTTGAGTTAAAATTACACGTCGGTAAATATCATATAGCCATATCAAGTAGCCATATCAAGTGATAGAATATAGATTAAACTACCTTGTACCTTACAGAAGTTTCCTGAACAATTATTTATTTTAAACATCAAATAACATGGAAATTTTAAAAAAAAGTTGTTTTAATAGAGAGCATTTGGAAACAGTGAATTGTAAGAAATTTTTAAAATTTGATATGCCTTTAACATGGGGGAAAAATAAATATTATACACGAACATGTTTAACTTGTATTCCAATAAGATATAATATGAGGAAAACAATACTATGGATGATGCATTTTGGGATACAATTGATTTCCCTAAATACTGCTTTTCACGATTACTGAAGGGGTTATTCACTATCGCACCTATATTTTGCAATACAGGAATAATGACACAAATTTAACATACGCATGCACAATGTAATGAGGATTGCTCTTCAGCTTTTATTTTCGGCATATTATTTTCTTCTTTTGAAGTATTTACTATTATTAAGTTTCGATTAATATTTTGAAATAAAATCTACACAAAGAGAGATGTTGTGCAGTGTAATGTTCTATGCTGGTCATATAATGCATGATTAGATTAACTGTCACGAATTTAATAATCACAATTACGCAAAAGTATCAAATTTATTGTAAAATTCGTTGCAAAAATAGCAAATTTAAGCTTCAAATTACATGTAGCACATTTTCAGTAATTTCTTAAGATTAACATTTATTTTCTGAATATTTAAGATAATTTCAAGGATTGTGCTTACCAGGTAATTTCAGAAAAATGTCCTTATTTTTAAATGATTTGATTGCTTTTAAATTTTTTTTTACTTATGAAAACACCAGAAAACTATTTTTGAGTGAAGAACGATTTACTATTTAATAGTCTATGCTGATAAGCAACTTGAAACTATTTTTGTATCAAAATTCTCATTATATGACAATATATGATTAAATGATATTGTGTTTCATCCAGTAATTAATTGATAAATAAAATAAGATGAAACACTTTGTAAAAAATAAAGATCAGTGTGTAAGACGTTTACTTATGAAAGTGCTAAAAGGTCATAGGAAATGCTCCGTAATGCCTGAAGAACTCCCAATTTTCGCTTTGAATCTTCACTCATATTCTAAAAAAGTTCAATACATTTGATAACAGGAACATGCCTCATTAAACAACTTATTTTTTTCAAATCGTTTTTGCACGAGTCTTAATGAAAAATATTTTAAAAATATACATTGCATTTCTGTCACTTAATACCTCTCGATTGGAGTATTTTAAAATATGTTACATAAAAGATAGGGCCTCGGCAAGGCTTGTTCGAGGTTTGAAAGCAAAAGAATCTGTACTTTAAATCGATTACTTTTGAAATACGTGCATATATATTATCTCCATTTCTATATTTCAAGATTTTCATTTAAATTTACGTTCGAAACAAAAAAAAAAATAATAATAATAATACACAACCTTTTATACAGGAAATGAATAAAATGTGATTGCATAGACAAGAAAATTTTACAACACTCATTCAACAAAAATAAGTAAAGAAATAAATAATAAAAAAAACAAATAAATAAAAATTGAACGAATTTGTTGAACGATTACATTCACCATTTGGAGAGATATCCTGATCTATGCAAGTAGTTTACTTTGAAAAGAAAAGAAAAAAATATATATAGGCAATTATAAATTTACCATAGCTAGGGGAGTAATCAGTTGTCAATAGAACATAAATTGTCATGAAACTAACTAGCTCCATGTCAGTCCACTTTCCATTTTACTGACAAGGAAGTCAAAATACATTGTTGACAATTTAGATTCAGTCGACCGATTTTAGACTTCCAGCTAAATTTAAGTTGAGACCGAGGTATTTTTACCAAATTAAAACTTTCATTTAATAGTTTTATGCGTGTTCATTGTTGTGGAACTACCCAAGTTGTTGGTATAGGAAGAAAAAATACAATAGCAGTGAAAACCTTTTTCAGATAACGTACAATGAACACTTTTTTTATAATTGCAATGATGAACTTCTTGGTTTATAATAATTTATCTTTATCAACTTTAAATTATTGTTAAGTAGGTAAGTCAATTAAGGAAGGCATATAGACTACATTCAATGTAGGAAACACCTTATTTAACGGGATAATATGGAACGCCGTCACTGCCTTATAGCAGAACACTACTATTGCATTGTGTCAACCTTCCATTACATTATGTCAACTCTTTATGACATTAACCCACACTACTATTGCATCGTGTTAACTTTCCTTTACATTATGTCAACTCTTTATGACATTTACACATACTACAATTATATTTCGTCAACTTGCATTTCGTTATGTTTACTTTTCATGAGATCTTAGTTTTTATTAGCTGATGTGAAAAGCTTATGCAATACTGTGCGCACTCTTCTACATTATGTCGATTCACTATTACGTTATGCGAACACGGGTATCATCGGCCTTTATATGAGCATAACGTATTTTCCGCGTTCCGCAAGCACTAAAAATGGTGGGAGGGAAAACTGTCGTAGAAGAGATTCTCGGCGATTTGGGAATGGCATCTTTAAATGAAAACTTTACGCGACAAATGATTGACAATCTTGAAATGTGCAAAGCCTTAACACTGCGACTGTGAGTTAAAGTCACGTCGAAATTCAATGGTGTTTACTTTAATCTCATAATTAAATAAACCAAATATTATGAGTCGTGCAGCAATCATTTTTTTCTTTTTATTTTGATTCTTTTTTTAATAAAAGTCTTAAACTTTGAAGGACATTGCATTAGTTTCACAATAAGCTTAGCTGAATTAAGTTGAAAACTTTTTTCTATAAAACTATAAAGCCTGAAAGCTTCTCCGCTTTCCGCCCTTGGTCTTCAACCGTGCCCCTTCCTTGTTCAAGATTCCCATATCTGCCACTGATATGTGCCCATGCATGCTTACTAAGCATATTCAATTGATTTAGATGAGCGATTGGTAGATTTTTCACAGGAAGAATCAAGACCTTTCAGTTAAAACTTAAAGGCGGCTTTCAGTAACTTTTCAGTGGCCATTCAGCCACTGAATGGCACATACATTTCAGTGACCTTTCAGTTGCCTTTCAGTCACATTTCAGATACCTTTCAGTCACCATTCAGCGGACACATTTCCGTCAACTTTCAGTGGCCTTTTCATCAACTTTCAGTGACCTTTCCGTCGTCTTTCAGTGACCTTTCCGTCGACTTTCAGTGACCTTTCCGTCGACTTTCAGTGAGCTTTCTGTCGTCTTTCAGTGACCATTCCGTCGACTTTCAGTGACCTTTCTGTCGTCTTTCAGTGACCTTTCCGCCACCTTTCAGTGATATTTAAGTCTCAATTTAGCAATTTTTTCACTAGCGTATTATTTTACAATCAGATATTTTTTCTTAACGAGGAAGCGATATTTTGAATAAAGATTTATTATTCAATCTTAATTGTGTTTTTTTTTATCGTGATCAAATTCGGGTACCTTAAAATATATCTAAGTAATTATCATAATTTTATAAAATATGTGAGACTTATTCAAAATGATTTTTAATTTTCCAGTTACATTTAGAAAATAAAAATTCTTCAAGTGATAAAAAATGATGATCCGATAACCCATTCAAATTTAAATAAATGCATAACATTCTATAGTGCTTATACGTGTATTTTTTCATGGAAATATATAGTTTTGATTAATGAGACAAAATTTATATTATTTAAACCATTTCTGGAAGATCGCGAGTATTACTGATCAATTTCGTTTCTTAATTATGTCATTGTCAAAACTGCAGGATAGTTAGTTTTTGAAATTTGAGACATTATTTTAAATTCATTTTTAATTACAAGAATAAATAAATCGTTTATACATGCCTTTTGTAGAAAAAAAATAGTAGATTTTAGCTTTCTAAATGATATTGATTTAATAAAATCATTCTACTAAGTTTCTAGATTGAGGATTTACAGCGATCTTAAATCTTTGACACAGGAACAGGTGCCCGTCTCTGATAATTGTCATCATCCCGATAGGACATGTTTAATTAATTAGTCTGTCCCCAAAATCCGCGCAACTAACATAGATTATACAAAAGATATACAAGATATATACACATCGCAGCTCCTCGATACAACAGGTGAACTGATTGTTCCATCGATTTCTATAAACTAATTGATTTTAAATCCTTCTTTTTCAACAAGAAGTTGTAGCGTAATCATAAGGTCGCGGACACCTAAGCAGGAGACCAGGGTTCGATTCTGGGCATGGGAGCAATTTTTTTTTCCTTGTATTAATTTTTTCCTTTTTTTAATTCGGAATTGGATACATTTCATGCTATTATACCAGGAAAAAGTGAAATAAAATTTTTAGGTAAAAAAATAAGCCGATTATTCAATAAAAAGATTCAACTGAATGATCACGGAAAGGTCACTGAAATGTATGTGCCATTCAGTCGACTGAATGGTAACTGAATGATCACGGAAAGGTCACGGGAAAGGGCCTTTTCAGTGACCTTTCAGTGACCATTCAGTGGCCATTCAGCCACCATTCAGTCGACTGAATGGTGGATTTTCATCCTGTGTTTGTAATAGAATTCTGGCCCTGGAATGATTAAAAAAAATTACTAACTCCAGTGACGTAACATCTTTTTTTGAAAGAGGAAGTCAGCCAGAAAAAAAATCATTTACCCCAAAAAACTCGACAAACCAAAAGAAAAGTCCAAGCCCGAAAATCCTATTTCGGGGAAAGGGGTCCAACCTCGATCAGTCCTATTTTTTCCGATATATTACATTACCGTTAGTAGATTATACTTCAACAAAAAGTGGGGATGGGGGCTGTACAGTTTCAATGAACATTACATTTTCTATAGTAAAGTTATGTCTGGGAAAAGAGGGGGGTTGATATTATATGCCTGTAATTTGTCCTAATCAACCACCCTTCTTACCAGTCATTAAATCACGGTCGTCAACATTCATTATATACAAAATATACAGCTTTGAGATAATGTAAATGTTTTTTAACATCTGGTAATGAACTTTTGGAATCAACATGATAAAGAGTTAACACAATATAAAGATATTTTTAAATCACATAAGAAAGAGTTGACATAACGTTATTATATATCCACATCACGGAATGGAGTTTTGACTTAATGTAATAAAGTATTGATATAATATAAAGATATGTTCACATTATGTTATACACTTTTTACTCCACGTAATAAAGCACTGACATCAAGGTAAGATGTGTTCACCTCATATCATGATGCCCTCGCCGTAAAATAAAGATAAATCCATATCACGTAATAATGCTTTGATATAATAGAAATATACAATCTATAAAACGAATGGGCTTTTGACTTCGTGTAATGATAAGTTTAATTATAAAACACAATTTACTTGACGTAATGCAATTTTGACCTCACATATTAAAGAAATGACATGATGTTCAGAAAAATTCATTTCATGCAATAAAGTTTTAACACAATGTAAACACATTATCACTTCACATAATGAATTTTTTACTTCAAGTTATGAAGTGCTGACATAATGAAAGAATGTATTTACTTCATGTAATGCAGCATTGACATGATGTTATAAGATATATTTACATCACCTCATAAAAAATTGACATAACGTAAAGATATGTTCACATCACGTAATGATAAATTGACATAATAGATGCATAGTTGTATGCTATAAGGCAGTGATGGCGTTCCATAGGATAACTTTAAAGACCTGCGCTTAACGAGAAATCGGCGATATTTCTTGATCTTATTTGTAATTTTAATTTTCTGAAGAAAGTTCTTTTTTACTTTTGAGCATTTACATTTATTTTTTATTACATTAAATAAATGCAAAAAAAAAAAAAAAATGGAAATCTATATTTCGTGGATGAAAGAGTAACAACAAAGTCATTTGTTTCTACAATAAATCAACCTACGTGCATGTTTTTTTTATAAAAAAATTATATGTCATTTCATCTTCTTCGCCTGAAAACCATGTACAGGTAAATATTATACTGAAATCATATTTATACAAAAAATGATTACTGAACCGTTAAGGAAGAAAATGGTAAGTTGAACTTCACGATTTCACTAATTTGACAATGATGTGCATTTCTGTAAAGGTTATTCATTATAAGTTATTCAAAATGACGGGAGAGAAAATAAAAAATGTGACACCACTTGATATTAAAAGTTGCATTAAAGTTACGCCTTTAGTTGGCATTAATCCATTAGATATTTATCGATGATTTCTATAGGAAAAGTCAACCGTGTTATATATATGTTTGTTGATGGGCTTCTAAATTTAAAACAGATTAGAATCTCCTCAGATATCCTGTTTGCCAAGGTCAGACTGTATCATTTTAAACGAGTAAAATCCAAATAGATTTACTGATGATATTGAAATTGCGCAGCGCTTCTACATGTAACTAGTCTGACAGATGGATGGCATATACACCATGAGGCATGTATATTACTCAGATGGACATGTTCATGGTATTTTGTAGAAAAAAATCTATAGATAAGGCATAGCAAGAATAAAGCTAATTTTAATCTAATTTCGTTAGAAATTAACAAATGAGAACACACAATATTTAATGCCTAGGTCACATTTCCAGGCCGGTAGCCGTAGACTGGTGATAATCGGTAGTAATCCGTGGTGTTAACGATGCCCCAACATCTGTCCACATCGGCCAAGTAGTCCTTAAAGTATCAGTCACATTATCCAGCGATGGGGTATACGATGGACAACCAATGCGTTTTATGAGAAAAATGGCGTGGTTGCCGGCCAGACTTACAAAGGCCCAGCGATGCATTGCTAATCATAAAACGATGTTCCAGGATAATCGGCCGATGTATATTACATCGCTCATACATTGGTGAACAATGTTCGTACATCGGTCGACTACGGGCTAATGTTTGGTCGAACATCGACAGATGATCGGTCGTTATCTGTTGAACACCACCAAACTCCCCGATGACCTCAGATTCAACGGATATTGGACAATGCTCGGCCATACATCGGCCGATCCCTGAAAGATATGTTATTGATGGGTTGCCGATGAGGAGCGATGTGAGGCATCCTTGGAGACATCGCTGAATTTTAACTACGAATTATTTCCTACCGATGAACCCACCGATTCGCAAAAAGAGATTCAGTCACCGTCCGATCACTCTTGGTGCCCGGCCGGCAACCACGCCATTTTCATCAAAAAACGCATCGGTTTCTCATCGTATACCCCATCGTTGGATAATGTGACTTATACTTAATAGGCAAACAAATCATCAAGAAAAAAAAACCATTAATAAAAGGAAACAAAAAATAATTTAATTACTGGTGGTGAGACTTGGGAATACTCTATAATTGCGCTTTCTTCAATCATTTATCACAGGTACAATTTAATCAGTATTTCTTATTTATCTTCTATATTATATAAAGTTTAGTAATTTTTTCACTTTTGAAATTATTACTATATACTCGTCTGCAAAGCAGGAGAGTATATAGCAATCGGGATGTTCGTCCATCCGTCTGTCCTTCCGTCTGATACGCTTAGGCGAACCAATCTCTTATCCACAGCTCGTCTCATACCACCGAATGAACCATTTTTCGTTTTTTATCTCGACCCATATTTTGGGTTTACCATAGCAAAACAAGAACAAAGCAATGTTTTGTGTATTCGCATTCATATTTTGTCTTATTTTTATATTACTTTGCCTGTCCGAGCTGTTTGAACGAATAAACGAATATTGTAATTTGGATCTTCCGTATTCAGCGGAAGACGCTTCTAATATTAAAGCATTCCGCTCAGGCGGAAGACCTTCTACTGATTCTGATGATTAAGATTATCCCCTATTGTTCTTTTTTCACCCTAGACGCCAACTTTGAGACATCATAACTCGCTCATTTCTTAACGGAGTTTTTAAACGTTATAATACTCAATTAAAATATTTTCATACATTTCGAAAATTCTCTTCCGCTTTCGAGTTATTACCCTTTAAATGAAGATTTTGTACTGTTCATTTCCAGACAAAGGCTCAGAAACGACAAAAGCTAAAGCAGAAATTCTACTGAACTTAAATACTAGAAGAATTGAAGTTGTGCACATCAGTTTTTCTTTTTTTTTTTTCGATTTCTCCACTAAAAAAGTGCTTGATAGGGGTCAAAAATGAGAATGCCTAAATGCGCAAAAATTTACATATATATATTTTCTTATGTATCTTTTATCCTTAAAATAATGAGTTGAGACATGTTGAACAAATGTTTTGCATAATTTAAAGATCTATCATTTGACATAATTAAAAAGGGGCTGGCAACCCAAATTAGGGATCTAGGGCCCTTGAAAGTTTTTGTTTTTTAACTCAAAACGGTAAATATTTCAATATGGTTGTCGATATGAAATGGGTTTTTTAACATCTTATCGATCTCATGAAAACGTTATTTTGTTCGAGCCATGAGTTATTAAATGAACAGAAAACTTTATTGTCCTGTACAAGTAAGTGATTTTATAAGGCAAGTGAAGAAGAATTCTATATGCGTACGCGTTTAATACGTAAACTGCAATCTGTTTCAGACCGTAACTGAAAAAAAAAACTGGAGAAGAATAATATACCCGACTAAATTGAATGTTAAACTTTGTTGAAATAAGGTTTTAAATGTTATCTCTAGCTGGATGTCATATACATTATTCAGAGACAATCTTCTTGTGTTTAGTTTAAATAACAAGACGGGAGAGATGAAAAAATACTTATCATCTTTTCTTCGATTAATTTTAAATGTAGCATTATTTATAAAAAAAAGAAATTCAAGCTTAAGATAATTCACTGTCATTTAATTCATGCATCGTGAATTTTCCTCGGACCTTAACTGTTTTGTGTTTACAGTTGTTACCCGTTCATCGATCGCGCATTGACATATATACAGTCGGGATATATATTATACATTACCGCACTTTGATTTTTACTGGAGTCCTAGATTTATCTTAATCGATGCTAGGACATCGATTTTCTCAGTTTAAAATCTAGGAAATATGTTATTTGCGAAAACCGTAAGAATATTTCTAAACATAAATATAAAGGCGTTCTTGAACATGTTTGTGTATTCAAAGATTTAAAAGTGTTAAATGTCGGATTTTATTCTTTGACGAATGGGGCTTCTATTACGAGCTTTTATCAGCTGGTCATGTATCTATTTTCGAGTTCATCAGTTACACTGATAGGTGACACAAGATGCCCTATCGATAACTATACCAATTTTTATAGTGATTTTAATTGCACGTGTACATAGGTTCATGTTAAATTCTACACTTGTTAAGTCCATTATATGCTAGCGGATAAAAGAAACTGTGCTTTATAGTATTTAGCAATAATTTTATATATCTATTGTTTTTATTGATACAACGTAAACAACTGATAATGTTGATGATTTTAACTATATCGGATAGTACCCGATTCAGTTGCACGGACTTTTCATGGTTAGTGAGCACATATTGTTTATTGACGTGTTTGTACGCATGAGTTTTACTTGCCAAAATTGTTTGGAGAAATAACTGTACAACTTTTATTTGGTTTAGTTTGTAGCAAGTTTACTTTTCTGTTATGCCCCGACTTGGCGAAAACGAACGCAATATTGCTGTTGGAATGCTTCAAGCAGGAATGGCACAACATATCGTAGCAGGACCTTTTGGAGTTCATCGAAACACCATCCAGTCATTACGGAGACGTTTTCAACAATCTGATAACACTCGGGATCGCCCACGTTCCGGTGTCCTCGCGTGACATAGCAACGACAGGACAACCACATTAGACTTGTGCACCCGAGAAATCGTTTCTAGACTTCAAGTTTGACTGCTCGAAGCATTTCTGGACTTCGACCAATCAGTCAGAGAACTGTGCGAAATCTTCTGCGCGAGCGCAACATTAGACCAAGACGTCCAGTTGTGCGCCCAATACTGCTTCAACGTCATCGTACAGGTAGACTAGCATGGTGCAGACGGCATCTACGATTCAGAATACAGGATTCGGCCAATATTCTGTCCACTGATGAATCCAGATTTCATTTGGATAGCAGTAACGGCCGTTGTAGAGTGTATCGTCGCACTGGGGAGCGGTACCAGGACGCTTGTGTTGTTCAACGGTGAGAATTTGGTTGAGGAAGCGTTATGGTGTGGGGTGGAATCACAGCACTTGGAAGGACCCCTCTACAAATTGTCAATGGAGATCTCAACAGCGTACGCTATAGAGATGAAATACAGAGATAACAAAATCACATCACTCTTCAGCAAGACAATGCAAGGCCACATGTTGCAAGGGTAGTCAGGTATGTTTTTGTTCAACAGAATGTCGATGTTTTGCCTTGGCCATCAGTTTCTCCCAATATACCGCCTATCGAACACGTTTGGGATGCAATGGAACGACGACTACGTCTATTGCCAAATTTGCCAATGGCGTTGGCTGATTTAGGTCAGGCCTTAATCAACATCTGGAACAATATCCCTCAAGCATATCTGTACACATTAGATGCATCAATGAAGCACCGGTGTTAAGCTTGTGTGTGAATGCAAATAGTGATTACACGCGTTATAAACTTTGATAATTCAAGTTTGAATACCAGTGTGTTTCCAGTGTGCTGAAATTGACGTTAGTTGACGTAAACATATATGAATTAGGAAATGATGTAACGAATACATTTGTAATCAGTATTACAAAAATAAAATTTGTTCATTGTTATTTTATATATATATTTTTTTTCATGATAGATATAATGCACAGTTTCTTTTTTCTGCTAGTAAAGTTTCATTCCTTAAAACAAAATGGGATATCACGACTGCAACTTGTTTTTGATTTGTACGGATGATTTTATTATTGGAAAGGTACATATGTAGTACGGGTTTTTTTTTTAGGTCCTGTCTCCCTCTCCACTTTGAAGTAATTGCAATCGTTACATGTATACGGGCCTATATCAAGTTATTCTACTTGCTTTATATCAGAAAAATTTGCGATGTTGTTTAAATTAGGAAATACAAATAAACATGACAAATGCACACCGTAAATTGCAAGTGAAGATGACGTGACGTTTCCAATTCTCATGAAAATCGAAAATTAAATTAACCAACTTTGAGTTTTGCATCATTTGCTACATAACTGATAATTGTATTTTATCGAATGAGATGCTTATGTATTTATTTTATTTCCTCGAATAAAAAGAATATGACAATGACACGATTTTTCGGGTACATGATTGTATCTAAGTACATGCTGTTTTACACGGAAAAGCGCCTAAAATATATACATTCCGAGCTTTCAGAATACGAGAGAAAAAAATGAATAATTAGAAATTTTTCTAATAAATGCAGAATTGCTTCTGAGAAAGCCGTGTAGTTGCATACAGATATTACAAGCCATTCTTTCGTTTTTATTGGACTAAAAAAGATTATTAAATTTCCTATAATCGCGATAAAAAAACCCTTCCCTGAAAGGATACAATCTGTTCCTTCAGAGTCGAGAATGTCAGTTGGTAAGTTTGTTTAGGTACGTACAGGTCATGGATGGTGTTGAAATCCATGCTTTATCCATAACCTATTATAATGTTAACCGATAATCATACGCTACATTTTTTAATTTATTCGTAGATCGTCAAATAATCAGATAAATTATAAAAATAAAGGTTGGCAAAGATTACAATACGTCAATAAACATTCCTATTCATAAATTTTTAAGTTCTAAAACTTGTGCCGATTAGAGTGTTCAATCGAGCATCGAATTGTGTACATATATACAACATATATTAGTTTCTTTGGGGAAGGGAGGTGCCAGTTTTTGCTGCATTTGATTTCCGGAATTTTGCATTGCATTTCCGACAATAAATAATTTCATTTTTAACATTTATTATTTTCATTCTGGATTTTTACACTATATTTCAAGTAATTCAAAGTTATCTAAGTAGATGGAATCATAATTTTAATGGAATATATTTGGTAAAAGTAACACAAGTGAACTTGTGATGAAACATTAGAAGACAAAAGTAAGGAAAAAAAGAGATAAAGTTTGTATTTTGAAAAATAAATCATCAAGTCAAGTCACGTAAACAAAGACAACGCTCACACACGGACACACAAACGTTTTGGTAACTCGGAATAGTCCAGAGTAAAACCATATTTTCTTGATGACGGAATGTCCAGTTCATCTGATGTTCACTTCCGGGATAGTCCACGGCGGATTTAAAAACTGATTCAATCACACAAAATATGAAATTCACTCAAACTTCAGTTAACACATTTACGCAATTATCACATATACAAGTCGGACGCTCTTTGAGGTTGAGGATTGACACTAATTTCTTAGATAAATACTGAGTGACAAATTCCTTTTTACTGTTTAAACTTTAATTAATAGGTAAATAAATTAAGCATACGTCAAAAATAAACATTAAAATAATTCTTTTCATAAAATTAAATTCTGTAACATTTCAAGTAAATTTGTAAAATTTACTTTGTGACAATCCTTCCCCTCTCCGAGTAAGACTCTGTCCTAGAATCTACGAATTAAAAATAGTTAATGATATATGTGACCAGCCTTGAGATTTAGGGTCCAAATGAGGAATTTTTTTTAAAAAAATGTCTCATGACGAGTCACATATATGTAAAAATAGATATGCCTTTCAAATTATTTGAAAATTCAAATTATTTAAGTTCAAGATCACTGATAGTTCAAACTTCAATCAATATCCATATACATGTAATAATCTGTCGGTATGGAAGACTGTCGGGGGCAGGATGCAAAGCGCTGTTGTTGTGAAGGTTGAGGCACTACATTTATGTGGATGCGTCGCTGACGTCCCTGGCGCTACAAATATACGTGTTGGTACCGACACTTTTTTGTATAGGAACTGGAATACAGGGAACCGCTGGAACTAACCTTATACAAGTTAACTGGCGATCCTTTGCTTCCAGTCATCTGAAACAGACTGCAGGGCTTCCATCAGTTCATAAATTTCTGTATCCATACTTCCATTTTTCTTTTCCAGGGCTTTGTTTTCCGTACGCGGCGTCTGTGAGTTTGTCTTCCAGATTTGTTACGTGTAATTTCTTTCTCTCCTTCTCGTCCAAATTATTTTTCCACGCATCTGAGAGTTTACTCTCTAAGGAAAGAAGATGTTCTTGCTGTGTATCAATTGAATTCTTGAACCTCCGCATTTTATCTTTTAATAAAGCGCTCTTGTGATATTGGTTAACTGAAGACTTTGAGGATAGAGAATTCATGGCAATTACAAACTCATTCTGAGATTCGATGCTGTAAAACGGTAATTCCATGGCGCTCTTACGTTGAGAATTAAATTCATTCCTGAATGAATGGAATTCTGTTACATTTCAAATAAATTTTGTAATATTTACTTTGTGACAATCGGCTAGTTTTTATGTTTCTTTTTCACTTTTTCTTCTTATTCTTTTCTTCTGCACAAATTTTGTGCAGACAATTTCTCGAAGATGGATTGATTGATTTGCTTCAGATTTTCAGTGTTGATGGTGCAAATTTATCTGAAGTCTATTCTGGCATAATAGATTTTGGAAAAGCTCTTTCAGTCGGGAATTATCGCCCTTTTATTGAAATTCAGAGTACATTCTTTTCTGCGGAGGAACTCGAAAACGGCTTTAGTTAGAGCACTGAAATTTTAAGGGATGATAGAGGACATGTTCCCATTTTGCATCTGTGTCAGATATTTTCCGGAAGTGTCTTGTATGGAAGCTCTGTAGGGATCGAAATTTAGGACACGAATCATAAGTGAATTTTCAAGTCATTTCGTATCATATCCTTTAAAGTATAAGTATTTTGTTAAAACAGATTCAACAGCATGTGTGTGAAATGACAGGATCCTTAATATAATATCAAGAAAAAAGTGCTGACTCATCACATAAGGGGCAGAAAGGGGCTAAAAGTATGTATTGTATAACTTTTTAATTATCAATGTTTTTGTAAACATCTATTTACTGATTCAAACATATTTATCTAAACAATCGGCAACTATATACATGTATAATGATTTTTATGTCTTATGACACATAATTAGGGGCCACAAGGGGCAAAAATGCTAAATTGTTGACACTTTTATTTTAAAAGTAAGAAATATTTTGATATGTAATATTAAACAAACAATGTTCAAAATAATGTTCTGAACAATATGCAACCTTTCAATTTTTGCTTAACGTCCCCATTTAGGAGTTGAAAGGATGGCCCCTATTTTTTTGGCAAATATCTCGAAAACGAAAAAGAATATCTGAGAAGTTGTTGAACAAAAAATGTTAAAAATCCTAAGAGCTTTAAGGTTAAATCCTGCAAAAGGGGCTGGGCACTCAAATTAGGTGCCAAATTCTTGAATCGATAACTGTTTATTAGTCAATATTTTGTAATACTTTACTGAAGCAAAAAAAAATATTTTCTCAAAGATCTGCAAATTTAAATTATGATTTTCATATCGTATGGTACACAATAAGGGGCCAAAAGGGGCCAGAATGCTTTATCTTTGACGCTTTTTATCTTAATAATATGCAACCTTTCATTTTCGATTTAAGTCGCTGTTAAGGAGTTGAAAGGTTTTTCCCTAAATATATATTTTGCAAATATCTTGAAATGGAAGAAAAATCTTTGAATAGCTTTTTAACAAATAGAGTTTAAAAGCATGAGAACTTTAAGACGGTTTGAAGAAAAAAGCGCTGGCCCTTCATATAAGGGGCCTAGAGGGACCAAAATTATACTAATAAATATGCCATTATGTCAGAGCTACAGGTATGTAAATATATGTTTTTTTTATATCTTAAAGTACTCTATAAATTGTATAACTTTGTAAAAAAAAATTCAGGATGTAAAAGTTCAGATCCAATCATAATGAGATGGTAATTCCAGTTCCCCCAGCTCCTGATATCCGTTCTTGTCGTCTTCGTCAAAAATACTAGAGACGATGTCAATGTTAAATGTTGATGCCTTAGTCTCTTTATCTTCCTTATACTTCAGTTTCTTTAGTTTTTCTTTCATTTTCCACCTACAAGAATATACAAAATACAAAAAAAAAATAATAATAAAAAAATAAAAAAAATTAAAAAAAAAACATTGCTCTTCTTTCATACGAAATTAAGGATTTTAAAATATCCAGTCTATATTTTTGAAGATTTGACATACAGTCATTAATTTTATTTTCGGTATGTAGCATTGGTGTGAGAGAGAGAGGGAGATGTTTGCCCTGAAATATTTATCTAAAACATCTTACCTATAAATACATATGTAAGCAACTAAAAATCCGATTATTATGAGACAAACACAGAAAGCGGCAAGAACTCCATAAAATCTTGACAGGCTTGCAGCATCATCCTTCTTCTCCGCAACAACATAAATAGAATTATTTTATTAATTTCGGATCTATTGATATTGCAAAATATTTGTTGCAATGCTGTGATAACATTAAGAAGACTATCAAGTACATTGTACATGTACTAACCTTGCAAACACATGGCACCCTGCCATCCGCCAACACACCCTTCATAACAATGTCCAGTCACATGGTTGCAGTCACGTGATGACTTGCAGAAAAGGCTTCATTCTTTTTTGCAATTTGCTCCATACAATCCTGCCTCACACACTGTCATGAAAGGATAGAGGTTTATTTTACCTTACAAATAATTTCACCAAATCAAAAAAAAAAAAAATGACTGCCGTTTAAACCATAGAATGTAATTTTGCTCCGTTTGAAAAAAAAAATGTGTCAAAAAAGATGAAGCTTGTATCTAATTTCTTTTTTTTTTGTACATTGATAATGTAAATTGAATTACCTTCATTGCATGGGGTTCCTTGATATCCATCCAAACATTTTCCTGGACAAGAGCCATTTACATGATGGCAGTTTGAGTCCAGACAGAATCCACACGTATAAGAGCAGTTTTCACCGTACTTATTTTGCTTACATACTGAAAATAAATACACTTCACTACATAGGCAAAAGTGGCTCACATAAATTTCATGTGAATTTTTCACATAAAAAAGACACGAAAAACAAGAGATGTGAAATTTATGCGAAAACTTCATGTGGTATTTACATAAAATTGAAATGAATTTTACATGAAGAGCATATCGCATAAATATCATGCAAAGAAAACTTCACATGAAAGTTAAAAAAAAGATTTATGTGAATATAATATAAACTTATATTCACATGATATTCACATGCAAATATATTTATATAATTTTCATATGATTTTCAAATAAAAAGATAATCACATGAATATCATGAAAGCCACATTTTCCTGTGTAGTTTTTTCATACATGAATACCATAAATAAAATTAAAACCACAATAACCATTACCTATTTCTGACCTAGACCTTAGTACCTTGATCGCATCGAGCTCCCTCCCAGCCTGGTTGACATCCTCCCTCACACTCTCCTGTCGCTCTGTTACATCGATATGGTACTTTACAGTGTTTATTACAATTCTGCTCACAGTTGACACCAAACTTTCCTGATGAGCAACCTAATATGAATTTTTATACCTTGTATATTCGTAGTCTGCTAAGTGTTTACATATTGTGAATTGTTATGATTCATGGTTAATGAAAAAAAAAATAATCTGAATAGGAAAAGCCGAGTTTAAGTCAATAATGGGTTACCCGTTTAACAACGATTTCCTTCATATCCAGCGTCACAACCTACTAGACAAGTCCCATTGATGTGATGACACTTTTTATATTCAAGACAGGTTCCGCAGCTCTGTCCACAATCTTGTCCGTATCTGCCATCATCACACTCTATCAATGATATAAATATACTTATCTATTTCACTTAATATACTGTGGTGTAATATATTGAACAATTTGAAGAAAGCCTACTTAATTTATGAACATCCAATGTCAAAATTTAACATTTATTGATGACCTCCAGATAACATTCAAACATGAATTCTGAGATTTTGTACTTGTTGACAATGAAAAAGATTACAAAAAATAATGTATCTTTTAATGTGTGTTTTATAAAGACTTTTTAATCACAATTTCGTATTTTGTCAAATAAACAGATAATTCTTCATTCTTCAAGATTGAGTTCCAGGATTGGGTGTAAAACATTAATTTACATGCAGTTCCTAGTTTTCTTTATATGTATCTGTTTGATACCAGTCGTTAAATTAGCTTTTCCATCTGATGGTCTTACTGCACCTACCATTGCAACAATGAGAGTGTATTTAATAATATCAAAACGTATCCTGGTATTCTATTTTGTATGTAAAAATTTTGATTCAAGAATATGATTACATGTATTTAGAGTGAAGGTTTTATTAATTTACACAATGATCGGAGTCAATGTGAGCTGGAAAATCCGGTATCTATTAAACCATTAATCTATGAAAGTATACAGTTTTCGCAGTCAAGAATGAAATCGACCTACTATTCTAATAATTTCTTCGACATTTAAAACTTCTTTAGAGTCTCAAAGAGGAAGTTGATCCTAAGCCGCAGATTCTGAAAAAAAATTGCAGATCCTTCGGATGTGACATTAGAAGCCGAGGCTTCATATCACGACAGGCGTAATCATGATAAAGATCGCTAATAGCTTAATTTCCCTGAGTGCCAAGTAAAGTTAAAAATTTGAAACTCTTCATCAGTATATGAGTGAAAATTTCACGAACGAGACGTAACACTACATACAGTGGCTGCAACGTTATTGTTGACAAATCAATCGTGTAGAATCGTTCGTGTATCGTGCGAGATCGTGCATGTATCAGACTCAATCGTTTGCGGTTTTAATCATGCGCGATCGTGCTTTTAGAAACGTGTAAATTTCGTTTTGTAAGTTTAAATTGGAATGTAATTTGTTAAACAAGTATTTCATTTGTTTTTTAATATTCTTAATCCAAATAAAGTGAATGAAGTGCAATTCACATAATCAAATGCAGAACAAACTAATTATCGCTCGTAAACAAGCAATATAGTAAGTCGTACAGTATCATGTTCTCGTCAAATAGCGCGATCTTTGATCAACCGTATTAAGATGTTTAACGGTTTTTTCTCTCTCTCTCTCTCATTTTCATTGTTGTTTTCTGCTTATTGTGTTCAAGATATTTTCAAAATCAGTTCATCAAAAATAAATTGTTTAACAAATAAATTAAAAGCAATTCTCAATGCTTACATGAATATTTAGTCGGCGATTAATTGTACATGCACCCGACATGATTTTTCGGGGTGTTATTTATCAGTGTTTTTTTCTCAGCAACGTACAATGTACTTTTAATTATTTTCTTTAATTTCTGCTAATAAAAAATGTAAAATAATTAGCAAGTTCCTTTTAGAGCATCACAAACCTTGAATCAATGGAAACATAGAAATATAACACGCCATTTAAATCATTCCATGCTGCCATATTTTTTTGAATCGTTTCCCCCTTTCTGCATATTATGAAATCCAATTCAATCAAATTTTACGGTCCAACTACAAGTGCATCTTTTGATAGAGCGAAAAAATCCGTTTCTTAGTTTGGAGAATTTCTTATTAAATTTATAATAATTTATAATCAAAAATAGTAAATAAGTCTTACTTGTATAAGGTTACAGAAATATCCATTTCCGTTTTTTTTTCAAAGTCTATGAAATAATATTGATAATTCTTTGAAATTTTTAATCAGTATTAAGTCGTATTTCGTTTTGAAAACATCGATTCCTCAATATTTGGAACTATTTTGAGTGAAGAATCGTGCGTTTGCGGTAGCAATCGTGTAAGATCTTGTAACGTGTAGAATCGTTTGCGTGAAGAATCGTTCGTGTAACAGGTACATTTGTATAATCGTGCGTTAATCGTGCGGAATCGTTCGTGTAACATGATCGTTTGTGTTAGTTGTCAACAATAACGTTGCAGCCACTGTACTATCATTTAATATTTTGGTCAACTCCTCACAAAAGCCAGTATTATCAAAAATGAAATTAATTGCTTATTCATTCTTGAAATACATGTATCTCTGTCATATGCGCTTTAAAGAAAAACATTACAGCATTCATGTAATTATATCCATTCTTGATGATAAAGTCTTTAAGGTTCATAAATCCTCTGCTCACTCATATATCAAATGTTGTTGAACCTTGATGATTTTCCAAAAGAAATGCATTTTATAAGTAGAATACATATACCGACAAATATAGCTTAGCTTGCGGGGCAAAATTGGACAAAAAAGACGCTTCAAGTTGGCAAATCTATAAAGGAATAATAGACATTTCTGTAATTAAGAGTTATCTCTCTAATAAGAGTATCAATGACCCTTAAGTTGAATTTAAAGTCATTTATTCATTATTGTCTTGAAATGATTCAAAATTACCATCTTTGCAAAAAGTTCCCTTCCATCCTGGTTTACATGGAGATGTACATTTTCCAGAGAATCTGAGAATCCGTCACATTCATCACAATTACTACACATTTGAGAACGGTTACGTGCGTACCAACCATCGGTGCATGCTTAAAACGAGGAAGGAAAAATAAGTCATATTTAAGGTAGAGACACCTCCTTAAAAAAACCATCCAACTCATTTAAATAAGTCATTGCAATACCGGTATATGTATATCAAACACAAGAATCGATATGTTTTATAGCATTAAATGTCTTTAAAATTGAAAAAAAAACTAATAAGATAGCAAAATTGACTTTTTATATGATTAAAAGGCTCTTATCATTACGCGGGTTTGTTAAGGCAGCACATGGATCAGAATTCGGCGAATTAACACTTTTTTAATAATTATGTAACACTAATAAATCGGAAAAGTCAAGGATAAAACTTTTCCTATAATTATGCATTCTATAGACTTCAAAGGGACTTATACTACAGGAGGCACTTCACCACGACGTCACCACGTGACGTCTATAATTAGAAAATATGCCTTAATGAAAAAGTGAAAAGTTTAACACTACCTCGGGGATAATTAGTTCCAATTTATATTAACAGTTATGTAAAAACATCTCTGTACCATGAAAAGTGCTGCTACTGTCCTCTTAAAGAAATAATTATTCAACAATTTCGGACGAAACCTTCCCAAAATTTTTACATTTTGTTCATAACATCGAAAAAATGCATCAATTCCCGTAAACCATACGATTCTAGCAGCACTTTGCAAAAACAAAAGAATAAGAACTTTAGATAGAAACAAAAATTAAGTTTCAAGGTATGCGGCGTAGTGTTGAACTTTTGCATCTTTTTTGTTACAAACGACAGAGGAAAGGCTGATCGGCAAGTAAACACCCTCCCTGCTTTAATTTTACAAAGAAATTGCAGAATTATATTACCATACCTTATTCATACGCTTTATTCCCACAAAAATCACACATGATTTTCATTCTAAATGTTTTAAAACTCCGATTTCTTGTGTTTGTTTACATCAATTCTCGTTACTTTTCACTTTCACTCTGCTACTGCATGATCAACAGTTATGACGTCACGGGTTTGGTATGTAACCCCTGTGATAACTACAAAGGACCAGGAACGACAAAATTCCGTTGATATTATTTCTCTGCATATTTTGGTTCATTTTTACGACCTCAAATCAATCGTAGGTATCGATTTTAAGAAATTGTTATCTCTAAATCTCACGTCATATAGCTTATTATGACATCATATCATATGGGCAAGTAGAATATTTGGTTGTAACCTTAACCTACCTGCGTAGGAAGGATCTTGATGGGAAAAATTTATATTCACAGAAAAAAAATTAGAGATGATGTAAGTCATTGCAGAGAAATCACGTACCATTTAAAGGGTTCATGAAATAGACCCTTACATGTAGCTATGATCGATGGAAAAGGAAATAAATTCATAAATTCAGAATTCTTTTCTAAATAATTGGAAAAAGTCGGAAAATGAAAAGTGATCTTCTTGAAAATATATTGCTTCTTTTTCCCCTTTTCAATACATACATGTATAAAAATTAAATTAGTAGGAAGATAATTTTACCTATACGTACACAATTAAGAAATATTACAATGAAATCAATTTAAAATGTAAGTATGCATTTTTTCTAGAATGTTAATTTACACATTGAGAACTCCATATGAGCGAAACGGGTATTCTTTTAAAGAAGATTTGCAACATGAGTTGGGCCACTTCTTGTCACTCTTCCCAGATAGGAAAGGTAAATAGATATTGAAAAAATAGTATATTTTGATATCTCTTACGAGTTTGACATTTATCTCCATAAACACCGATGTCACATCCGTCTGTACAGCTTCCGTTGACATGGTTACACGTCACTCCGTTTGTACAGTTACCGCATTTCATAGAGCAGTTATATCCATAAAACTGTGCGCTACAAGCTGAAGAAACAGCAAACAATTCACCATATTCATGAATGGTTCTCCAATTCTAAGTAAATTCATTCAAAAACATTGCTTGTTTATGAATAAAAAGTTTTTCTTTGGATTTTACTACATTTTTTTTATCTTTTTGAGATCAAAGAAAGGTCGTGGTCATAATTCTCCAATAAATCATGAACGTAATGAGAAGATTAACTGGTTAGATATAAACCTTCACAGTCGAAATAAACATTTTACTATAAAATGAAATATTTTATTACACCTCATGAATGTGTCATAGAGTAAATGATGAATGCATGTTTTCATGTTAATCGGAACTGTTCCATGGACCTCCCGATATACAAAATAAGCTCCGTGATTTAGTGGAAAAAAGCAATAAAATAGAAAACTGATGTTGTAAGTGTATATTCATAAAAAAATAATAAATGTATAATTTTACAAACATGTCTGGTATTAAATTACAAATATTTTTAACCCAACGAAAGCTCAAATTGTCTTCATTCAATTGAGACATAATTAACTCTTTAATGGAACAGCGTAATCTGGAAATGACCTAATTTTCTCCATAGAGAGAACACTAAGATTTTTTTATTGCTATCAGTAGAATAGGAATACAGTCCACGGTGTCTATCTACAAATTTTGTTTGAAGTAAAAATGTAAAAACTTCGGGTAATGTCTCAGCTTTTTTAGTTCAAACAACATGTTTTTCCAGTTAAAAAAAAAGTATTGTTAGTCAAGTTAGCATTCGGATTAAAAAAGTACAATGATTGAACTATTTTCTGGTAGCATTCGGTAAAAAAAGGCTTTTGGAGAATAAAATCTGCTCTGCGTTTAGCAAACTCTTATTTCATTTAGAAAATTAGTGTTTTTTCATCAAAGTCGGAATAATCGTGCTTCGGAAAAAAAGGCCATTAATAATTACTTCATTTCTTAATTATCTGGAACGTATTTAATCTATAATTGTTTAATATAGAGAATATTAAAAAAAGGAAAACCATTAGAAAAACAAAGGTACCATCTTTGCAAAAGAATCCTTTCCATCCAGGTTTGCAGAGAGATGTACATTGTCCAGAGAATCGGTCACATTCATCACAGTTATTACACTCCTGAGAACAGTTTTGCCCATGCCAACCATCGGGGCAGGCTTAAAAGGTAATACAAGATTGAAGATTATTAAGGAATTGTTTTCTCAAAACATAAATCAATGAGGTGCTATTCGGGGGTAAAATATTCAAACTAGGAAGAAAAAGATATAACCTTTAAGATTGCTGTCTCTGAGCTATATCATCAAAAAAAAAATACAAAAGACCTTATAACAAATGTTCCTTTTCAAACCCCCCAAAAAAGATACAATGTATTTAATGATATTGGTTTTATCAATTCATATTTGTCCTAATAAAGATAAATTGTCCCTTTTTCATGTTTTTTTCTTAAATTTAAATTAGCATCTTTATCTCTATATTCATGTAAGAAACAGGATTCTTTTATTCTCTCTTGACCGTTTATTCATCAAGTATA
>PRKT01001316.1:85270-99948 GCA_003671525.1 Saccostrea glomerata | reverse complement strand
AAATTCAGCAATATCACAACAAGGTATGTTAACTTCTAAAGCAATTCACGTTTGAGCGCACCTGAGCCAAAGACTCAAGTGAGCTTTCTGATCAAAATTTGTCCGTTGTCTGTCGTCGTCGTTGGCGTTGTTTTAAACTTCTTCTCAAGAAACACTTGGCCAATTTCAACCAAACTTGCTACAAAGTATTCTTGGGTAAAGGGGATTCAAGTTTATTCAAAGAAAGGGCCAATCCCTCTTCCAAGGAGTCTTCTTCTTAAGAACCACTGGGTCAGGAAAATTGAACCTCATGTGGATACATCCTTAGGTAGTGTAGATTTAAATTTAAATTTGTTCAAATTATGACCACTGGGGCAAGACTTGAGCCAAAATGACGGATCAAATTTTTACATATGAATATATGGGAAATTTTTTTAAACATTGACTTCTCAAAATCCAGAGGAACAGGAAAGATGAAACTCATTTTGAATCACCCTTAGGTAGTGTACATTCAAGTTTGTTCAAATCATGAACCCCGGGGGTAAGACGGGGCAACAATGGCCGATCAACGTGCTACAAAGAAATGTACAGAGAAATCTTTTCAAAAATTCTTCTCAAGTACTGCAAAGCCATGATTGCCTTTTATCCAATCAGTAATCTACAAATTTGTCTTAAGCGTGATAAATTTGTGTATATGCTGTCATTGAAAGGAGTGGTCTCCGCGCCTTGAATTCCTAACGTATATATAATGCATGTACTTTTTAATAATATATGTATGTATTGATACGTCTATACTAAAAGCTAATGAAGGATATGTGATTTATAATCTAATATTTTAATTTTTTTTTATTATTCGTATTTCTCAATTTATCATGTTCAATTTTCATGTATTTATGATTTAGGGTACATTAAACGTTATTCGATAGCCAGTTTGTCCATCTGTCATGAGAACTTGAAATTTGATGACAATTGTTGAATGAGTTGAGTCAGCAGGGGATGCTAACTCCTCCATGGCACCTGATCCCACCTCTGATGTTTCGGAGGTCCGTGTTTGCTCCGCTCTTATTGTGTTTATTGTTTAATGGACTTTGAGATTGAATACTGTTCGTTATCTCCATATCCTTCCTGAAATAGGACTTTCATATTTCACATGTGCATTATTTGTCACATATGATTTTCAAATACACAGTGATCTTTTACCATGTGACCTTGATTTTGGAGTTTGACCTACTTAAAAAAATCTTGAGGCTTGACTTACTTTTCACAATTTTTAACTTTTATAATAATTTTTGAATGATAAGAGATAGGACTTTTGCAAAAATCACATGACTGTACGTTACCTGTGATAAAATGATTTCAAATACTAGTATATAATGAAGTTTGACCTTTTACCGGTTTTTCCAAAATTTAAACATAACATAAAAATTTGAACATAAGTTTTTATAGAGAAAGGGAAGCGCTTTCATACCTGGTTAAAACACATGTATATTAGCTGTGACAAGGCCTATCGTAAAAAAGTTATACACTGTAGCTTAAATCATGCAAATTGTGTCATGGCCGTGAATCAAAGTCATTAGGATAAAATGTTTTGGCTGGATGCATTGTTTGAAAGAACCTGTGTGAACATGTGTGAAATTGTCAGCACACAAATGGTATATGCTCATAACCAACGTGTGTCATGGTATGACACAAGGTCATTTTGACAAGGTCAAGGTCGCAAAAATTCCTTTATTATCCATTGTTTTAAAAGTAAAACATAATGAGATGATATCTTCCCTTCAAAGATTGCTTTAACATTAGAACGAGGCATGACCTTAACTCAAGGTCACTTCTCCTCGTCTACAGCTCCAACGGAAGACCTACTCTTTGCTTTGCAACGAGCTCGGCTCTAGTTTTAATAAATCATCTTGTATTTGATTTCCTGTCTGATAAACTCAACAAAATCATAGAGATGGTTGGTAGAAACGTCTACATGTCGCACTGTATTACTGCCATTTCGGATTTTTAAAAAGGGGATACGACTTCTGAAATCAAAGAAATTGTAGTAAAAATGAGTAACTTTATTTTGCTTCACGACAACGAAAAGTTAATAAAATTAAATGAAATTTGTTATTTATCTTTCATATACATGAGCAAGTGGTGCATCAAAATATATCTTTGTCCTTAAGGTATATTGAACTTCCTAACAGATTATTAAATTTTAGGCTAAATTTCTGTACACATCATATACAGTATATTCATTTCAAAACTTAAAAAATTCTAATGAGTGAATTTTTAAGAACAAAATGATTGAAATGTAAGTTGATATGTTAGGTTTTTTTGCTACCTGCCAAATAGATGTTACATGTCTAATTAATAATCTCTAATTAGCTAAGAAAGAGGAATTTCACTGATTTATAAGGAATTAATTAATAATAATCATGCCAAAAATGGGACTAAAATGGTTGCATCAACATCAATACAAAAAGGAGGTTTTCCTCACAAACAAAACCAGAAGAATATAGGCCCACCTCCAGTCACATGTTTTTGAAAGAACCAAAGCCATAAGAGAATCCATGAAGAGATAAATATCAATACCTGAAGCTTCAATGGAAGACCGAGTTCGAGCATTGCTATAAACACTACTCCTGAGACTGATCTATCGTCCGATGATGAAGCGTTCCATGTCTACTGTGGTTGATTCCCTCATACGCTGGTCCGAGGATAGTGCTAGATGTCCTGTCAACTTTAATCCTCAACTTCCTGTCATGGACTGAAAAGCAATATGTGGAAATCTTTAGTCATTAAATGTGTGAAATCTCTATATAACAGATTAACACATATTTTGTGATTTGTCTTACATGTAATAATTTAATTCTGGTTGTTACGCTGTATTTGATTGGATAAAAAAAATTACTTCATATCGTATAAAATGGGTTGCCTACGTCACAATGACTTACGTCAAAAACGTATCAATACGCCTGACGTTACATTCAAATTGAAGCCATTTTGTTAGAACAATCATCTTTTTTTCTTACATCAAATGAATGAAAATTAAATTAAATTATAAGCAATGAATTTATAAAGCGTAAACTGCCCCAACCCACTTTATACCGTATAAAATGGGTAGCTATTACATTCATTCCTTAAATAATTAGGGCTTTTCGACTTTTGTCGAAAAGACCTATTGTTTTCGTCTTTTTTATTATTCTTTTTCTGAACATTTTTCTGTCACAGAATTAAGGAGATCCTTTGAAAATATACTTTATTTTATAACCATTTTAAAGATCATGCAAAGATCTACGGAATGTAAAGTTTTTGTTCTCTGGATACGTCACATCCGATTTCTAGAAAAGAAAAACAAAGTTCCTTAAAACGCCTAAATCTTTCTTATTTTAAATGCCTAAGCTCCAAAACAGAAAAATACAAGTTTTGAAGTTCAAGTTCAATTAAAAAAAATGCATAGGCGTTTTTGACCACAGAGATTTTTTGAGATATAAGACTTCAAACATTGCAGAAGGGGGGTGATTTTTTTCAAAAGTCACAATAACGTTGCAAAAATTATTTTGAGCATAGAAATATGTTTGAACTATTTAGTAGAGCATATACTGAAAGTTTCACATCAATCAGAGCAGAACTTCCGGTTTTATGGTCTTTGAAAATTGTCTATGGGAGTTCTATGTTAATTTGAAATCACGCATGGCACGTTTTCTCTTAAAGACGATTTCTATAATTTTTTTTCCGAATTTATTTTTTTTCTTTTTTACATATTTCCTTCCTTTAAGTATGCTTTATGCAAATATAAAAAGAAAAGGTATGGTTATCAGATTAGTTTTTTTGTTGTGAAGAATTTTTAAAACTGACCGTTAATCAATTATTGAGTGAAATTCTGACCATTTTTCAATTACACACTATCTTAAAAATATACTACTTTTTATATATTTATCAGAGTTCTAACTTTTTCATTTTATCATACAAGTCAGTATACACTACAAACAAGATGTTGAATTCAGATATTGATTGAATATAAGAAAAAACACAAACAGAATATCATTTTTCAAATTATCATTTATCTAACCAAATGTACATTGTTTTCGCATAATTTATACAATTTACGCATTAAAAAGTCAATAAAAAAAGTTTGACGAATTTATTTTTTTTTAAATTCATACATATTGTACATTTAAGTATACTGATAATAATGATATAAAGAAAAATGGGGGTCATCATATTCATTTAGTAAATAAAACAACATTTGCTAGCACGATGTTAGACGTTTTTCAATGTCAGAGGTTGTAAAATATGCATCAACATAAGAAAAACATACATTTTTTCTTAGATTTTGATTTCAATTACAAAAAAACCCCAATGCAACATATTACATCTGAAATTCCTCTTTAAGGGGTCCTGACCCTCTCCTCTAAATTTCACTATGGAAATTTTAAATTTCTAATATTGATTTTCATGAACACAACAATGACTTTAAAACCAAATACAAAACCTTATACAACGTGGTATAATGCAGGTTACATACAGGGTTTTGTTTTTCTTATTTACAAATTTACATTAGATCTATGATGAATTTGTGAAAAATTTAAAAAAGAAGTTATCCTTCTTAGCAGAGGGATAATGTCCCTTAAATGCTGAAATTAAAAAACTACAGAAATATTATTTACTTTTCTAATTGGTATGGCCATATATACATTCAAATGTTTACAGCTATACAGAGCTTGTAAAACTAAGATGCAAAAAAACTATACATGTACAAATACAGCCAATTAAACGTCTAATGTCTATTGTTACATTCAGCTAAAATTTGTTTTGCCTTACTGTTTGTCTTCAAAATACTTATTTACTTTTTCAAGTAAACATTTTTTTGATGTTACTCGAGGTTTCCCATCGAATTTTTCAGACAAGAGTGTTTTTAAACCACCTCTGGTGTGAGCAAGTTTTAGATGACCTAAGTTTAATCCACTTTCAGCAATCTTTTTACACATTTGCTTTGAAAGTATCTTATCATTGCATAAAACTAACAAGGTGTTTAAGTTTTTATCTACAATTTTGTCAAAAAGGTACTTCTCAACCAAGGTATGCATACTTGAACTGTGGCGTACAAGAACTTCAGTGCACGGTTTTACATGTTGAACAAGTTTTTGAAGAACAAGAACATCATCCTCAGCATTGTGAGCTGCATAGTTTTCATTTAAAAAATATGTAACAAGAAACTCTTGTGAATATTTTTCCAGACCAGGATAAACTTCTCTAAACAGAAGTAGTGTGTCTACTACACCTAATACAACTGGTTCTAAAGCATGAAGAAAATGACAAATTTCAAAATTTCGTAAGACCCTAGGTAAATCAAACCTCAAGAAATTATGTCCTACAAAAATACAAGGCTTTTGATCATCTAACCATGCCAGAAATGATGCCAATGCAAGTTGCAATGAAACGGATGTTACAGGAGTACCATTCAAATGCAAAACATTTCCATGAACAGTCAGTCCAGTGACTTGAGAAGCTGCTGTTGAAATTCGTTGACTAGGTAAGATGTATTTCGAAAACTTGCCATTTTCTGAAACAGCCGCAATCTGAATGATATCACACGTTTTATTAAGAGATGTTGTTTCGATGTCACAATACACAAAGGTATATTTCTTTGGTAATATACATGGAGTGACAGTTGGTACAATGCTTGGAGCAGGTATTTCTTTGACAAACTCGCCGTCAGATTGTGTCAAATCAACAGATGACTGATAAGTTACTCCTTCCCGAATTTGAGAAGCGGAATTCATGGTACTGTTTTTTAATTTTCTTTCAAGTTTTCTTTTTTTGAATTCTCTTGTATTTTCATACGCGAGTCTGCGTTTGCGCGTTTTGTCTTTTTTTTCTGCAAGTTTTTGAAAAACTCGTCCAGGCGAAACACCCACCAGTTCGTTAACTTTGTTGACGTATGTTGAGCCCATGTTTTTCTCTGCTACTGCACAACTAACTCTATTTTGCAAACTAGATGATGAAGAATAGTGCAGTCTTTTGGGGGCTTTTGCAGCAATTGAATTATTGAATGATTCAACATCTCTAGTAGATGCAGCAGGGGAAATCTTGTGAGCATTATTGATAAATGTTTCAAATATAATGTTCAGGTCATTTTTTAATTCATCACCCTGTAGATCTTTTCCAGATGGAAGGGACTTGTGGCGGAACTCTTCAGGATTAGTTTTATAAGTACACCATTTTGAGTCACACTGGTCATGCTCTCCAAAAGCATGTGGCACTATTTGCTTTAGGTTTTTCTTTAATGCTTCTGTATCATTTTTATTTTGTACAATAGCGTAAGAGAAGCATTTTTGAAAATACTTGACACAATTGTTGTTGAAATTCTTGTGTTTCTTTTGTAGTTGGTATAAACTGTTACCAAGATGCTTTTTAGTGTGACTAATGTCACTCCATTTGATCACCGGATGTGGAATTTCTTCATTGATTCGTGCCATTGTTGTGCAGTCGTCATCCATAACTAACACTGATACTTCAACATTTTCTTTTTCAATTTTGTTCACTAATTCAACTGCAACGTTACTCTCCATTGCTTTTGACGAGCCCTCCCAATTTTTACAGCACTTATGTTCTGGAGGAGTTTTCCCCATATTTGTATGAAAGGAACATTTGCGACAATCCTTTGATCGAACACCAAAGCCACATATTTTCCCGGACTTGTTGCCGATTAATGTTCCCACTCCAGATTTACTGTTATAGGCCCTTCCTGACCCACGCTTCTGCCATCCCATGTCGTACTTAAACTCCCCAGAGCTGCGAGCCTGCTGACCGTCATTGGATTCATTTACACTGGAAACAAGAAAACTCATTTTAAGACTCGTAAGAAATAATGTATACCGGTATATATTTTATAGCAAAAGTATAAGAGTGAGTCATCAATTATTCATAACAGCACTTCCTTTTTTTTTTATAAATTGTGCTTATCCTAGCTCACTTTAGCATGTAATCAAATCTGGCCTAAGGGTTATATATAAACCAGCCCCAATTTGGACCTATCAGTGTGAAGTTGATCTTTGACCTACAGAACTTGAAACAGTATGGAAACCTGTCATTTCAGTGTGTTATAGAGGATGGAGATGATGGACACTTTGGCATAACATGATCTTTTGGGTATATAAAAACCATATAGCATGTACCTTCTTGCTGATACATTGCCCTGTATTTCCTCCAATAAGGCCTCACTGCATGACTGCTGGGCAACAGATTGGATATGTGGCTCCACTTCACACTCACGGGCTTTCATAGTTCTATGGTGCATACCCTCTATCTCTATGGAAGACATAAAGTTGGTGACCTGTGTGTGCCCGGATCCACTATGAAGCATACCTGTATAATAATTTAAGGTCACTTTATATATATCTAATCGTATGTCAGTCTAATAACAACACATATGAAGAATGTTAAAAAATCAAAAACAACAAATTACTGGTAGAAATTATGGCTGATAATGATATAAAGGAATATTAAAGTTTTCTTATGATAGGAAAGCAATTACATATTTTCAAATCAAACAATTAAATTCAATATAGCTTTTAAATAATTGTTTCTATCAAAGCTACATTTATAAAAGTGATAAAAGAGTCATTATTCTAATCTAGTAGGCAAGCTGTTAGAAATATATCAATGAAATATAGGTTTTACATGTAGCACAGAAGGAGTGCAAAGGGTTACAAAATTGTTAGTACCAAGCACCACAAAAGGAGGGTATAAAGCGTGACATTCTTGTCTAAGTAGCTATTACCCAGTATACCGGTAATTTTACAACAGATAGATGTATGGTTAGCACTACTATAAATAGTGGTAGAACTACTACAAGCTTACGGTTTTACTTACTTCAGCTGCAATAAGGTACATACAAGAAAAAGGTAAAACAGAATAATAAATAAACAAGTAAATTCTTCTTAGCAAGATAAAGTTTGCCCATATTTTCAGTTGCTAATCATGACAGTGCCCCACCCTCTACTATAATGATCAATTGTTGCTAAATGTCTGTCAATCAACGTATTCAATTTTATCACATAAAATTTTTATTGTTATTTTTATATTTAAATATTGACTATAATGGTATATAAACTATCAATACCTAAAGCTGCCTTTGTGTTTATGTCAAACACAGCAGGTCCGCGTTTATTAACTCTGTGTGACTTGCCAGTTGTTACTTCATTCAGAACACCGCACTCACAGGTAATAGTCAGGTTTGAAGCAAACCCTTGACGCCTTTCATTTACGATGTTATTTAAAGTCAGTGTGTGCCCACAATCCCAACAGTTCATTTGTTTCGCCATATGATCCAACTCAACGATTCGCCTCCCTTTTCTCCATGATTCATCATTCGATTCACATGTGTGCCCTTCTGTTTGTGCAACATTTTGAGTCCTGAAAGTAAACAACAACCTAGTCTTAGTAATAAAATTTATAAATTTATAAATCAATATTTGTATAAATACCCAAGTTGTGTTTTGTTTACTGCTGAATATCAAAAACATAAGCTTTATATTTAGTCTGCAAGTTCGACCCAGATGCAAATTTTGAACCAGGTCTGCGAATTACTGTGATTAGTAATCTAATTCACATACTGTCAAATGTCAATAGCTACTCAATAGCCTCATTTTGTAAGACAAAAGATCAAATGCATCACTGTTGCTGATAAAAACGCTGATAAAGTAATCGATATGAAAGGACAAAAAATGTGTAATTATTATATCAATGTATACTTACACAGTAGCCTCACGTATCTTCATCATGTTTAATCTTCTATTCATTGTACCCTTTTTCACAAATCTCCCCCCAACTCGATCGCGATCAGTCATTTTCAACATGTTTCGACCGCTTGACAGACGATGTCAGATCTCTACGGCGCCATCTTTGTGTGTCCTGGTAAAATGAGGCACCTTTTTACAACCGGGCACATTTTATTTTTTTTCAAATTTCTTACAAAATACCTATATAATTGAACTGAAATTTTCAGATAAATTAAAATTTTATTATCTTATTCTTTTTTTATAAAAACAAAGAAAATGATATGCCTTTCATAAATTATAATTGTCCTTTGGCCCGGCCAGCATTTGCCACCTGATTTTACCAACATTCCTTCCCATTTTACCAGACTCCTTCGATTGAAGAGCTTCGATTGCGCAGAAAGATGCGCACAAAAAACTCCCGCAAACGTCTTTAAAGTAATGAAAATTTTCTCGTGAAATTTTAAGTCTAGAATGACGCTGATAATGTCCCTACCTGAAAATACTCTGAAAATGAAAATCAGAAAAATTAGGGATTTTAAGGGGCAAACATTGAAAACAGACCTTTGCCTGTAACTTTTTTATTTCTCAATAAATTTTCAAACACTTGTCAGATTTGAGTTTAGCATAAAAAGGACATTTTAAAAAATATGGTCCGTGGGGTCACTTTTTGACCCCTTATAGGAGTTTTAGAGACCTGAAATATTGTATTTTTAAGTCTTTTGAAAAAGAATGACATAATAGTTATCTCTCTTTGTCAACCTGTTTGGAGTCTAATATGCTCTCTACGTTTCAATTTTGATATGCATATAAAGAGTATTTCCGGTTTTATGCATCCCTTAAAATTGCCTATGGAGATTTCTATGTTAAATTTGAAATCATCCTTTTCCAGTATCTCAAAAGTGAAGCAAGGAAGTCTTTAAAGAAATCACATGAATAATAATTCTGGCACTGTCTTTATGCTGTAATGTCAGGAAATCAAACTCTCCGAAAATAGAAGGGATTTTAGGGGTCAGTATAGAAAACAGCTTTTTGACTGTAACTTTTTTATTTACTCACAAATCTTCAAACTTATTTCGGTTTTGAGTTAAGCATAAGAAGGGCAATTTAAAAATTATGGGCCGTGTGGTTACTTTTTGATCCTTTATAGAACTTTTAGAGACCTCAATTTTCGTTTTTTAAAGCAATTTCAAAAATAATTGTGCAAGAGTTAACTCCCTTTGTCCACATTTTATGCGTCTAATATTTTCTCTATATTTTAATTTTGGTATGCATATAAGGAGTACTTCCGGTTTTATGAGTCTTTTAAAATTGTCTATGGAGATTTCAATGTTAAATTTGAAATCACGTTTGTTCTATTAATTTAAAAGGTAAACAAGCAATTCTTGTGATATTTCACATGAATAATGACTCCAGTATTGTTTCCAAGTGGTTAGATCATGGAAATAAAATACCTTAAATAATAGGGATTCTAAGGGTCGGTATAGAAAACAGCTTTATTTATATGATTTTTTTTAATTTCTCAACCAATTTTCAAGCTATTTTTGGTTTTGTAGCAAGCATATAGAGTACAATTTCAAAATTATAATCCGTGGGGTTACTTTGTGACCCCTTATAGGAGATTGATAAATTGAAAAACAGCACTTTTTCGAATGTTTTAAACATTCATCAAAGAGTTATGTCTCTTTGTGTAGAAGCTAATGGACATAGAGACTAGTTATGTTTCCATTTCAGTATTGATCTTAAAACAACTTTTGTGAAATTGAACCTTATTAGTTTTAAATTATGTAAGTTTTTTTAAGCTCTTGATTTTTAAGTGGTCGAAAAGCCCTCCGTTTTTGTTGAACGACAAAAAGATCTAGTTATTATTATTATACCTAATACTTTTTGGTCAAGGATTTAAAGAACATCATTGGAGATATGGAATTTATAACAACATCATTAGACAGCTATCTAAAAGTCTCGCGTAAGTAAGGTTTTGTACTTCCGGAAACGTCACTTCCGGTATTTATCAGTCAGAAACTAAAATTTCTCTAAAGCCTAAAACTTTCCTTATTTTACATGCAATTTGGTTCATAATTTAGGAATATATTCCTCAAAGTAATATCTACAAAAAGTCACCGTTAATGGTTTTGCACCTATGGAATATTTTGGTGTTTTAGGGCTCCAAAATTAAGAAAAGGGGGGATTGAAATTTAAAATTTTGAAAACAACGTAGGAAATTTATTTCGAAGATTAAATATTGTTAATCAACGTAATTAAAGGCTGTAAGGTAAGTTTCATGTCCATCAGAGCAGAAATTCCGGTTCTATATGTCTTTTAAATTGTCTATGGGAGTTTCTATAGTATAAACGAATCATGCGTGTTCCATTATCTCAAGAAAAAAGCAAGCAATTTTCATAATATATATAGGTGATAACTAATTCAACATTGTCTTCATGGGAAAAGGTTATGAAAACCAAATCCCTAAAAGTTAGGGATTTTTTGGGGTTAACTCTGAAAACCGTTTTTGCCCTGTAACTTTTTTATTTGTAAACCAATCTTCAAACTGCTTTCAGTTTTGAGTTCAACAAAAGAAGAACAATTTAAAAATTTTGGTCCGTGGGGTCACTTTTTCACCCCTTAAAGGACCTTTAGGGACCTGAAATGTTGTATTTTTAAGCATTTTCAAAAATAATTGCGCAAGAGTTATCTCCCTTTGTCAAACTGTTTGCAGTCTAATATGCTCTCTATGTTTGAATTTTGGTATGGATATGTAGAGTACTTCCGGTTTTACAAGTACCTTAATATTGCCTATGGAGATTTCTATGTTAAATTTGAAATTATGCAATGTCCCTTATTTTCAAAGGAAAACAAGCATGTCTCGTGATATTTCACATGAATAATTACTCCCGTATTGCCTTCCGGTGGTTAAGTCATGAAAATAAAATTTCTTAAAATGAAAGGGATTTTAGGGGTCAGTACAGAAAATACTTATATATATATATATCATATTTATTTATTCACCAAACTTCAAACTGATTTCGGTTTTGAGTTAAGCATAAGGAGGACAATTTAAAAATAATGGTCCGTGGGGTCACTTTTTTACCCCTTATGGGTGTTTTAGAGACCTGAAATTTTGTATTTTTAAGTATTTTCAAAAATGATAATGCAAGAGTTATCTCCCTTTGTCAAACTGTTTGGAGACTTATATGCTCTCTATGTTTTAATTTTGGTATGGATATGATTTGTACTTCCGGTTTTATAAGTACCTTAAATTTGTCTATGGAGATTTCTATGTTAAATTTGAAATTATTCAATGCCCATTATCTCAAAAGGGAAGCAAGTAATTCTTGTGACATTTCACATGAATTATAACTCTAGTATTGTCTTCCGGTAGGTAGGTCATGGAACAAGGTTCCTGCAGATAAAAGGGATTTTACGGGTCAGAACAGAAAAACTGCTTTTTTGCCTGTAACTTTTTTATTTGTCAACCAATCTACAAACTGTTTTTAGTTTAGAGTTAAGCATAAGGAGGGCAATTTAAAAATCATTGTCCGTGGGGTCACTTTTTGATCCCTTAAAGGACTTTTAGAGACCTGAAATTTTGTCTTTTAAAGTATTTTCAAAAGAAATTGTGCAAGAGTTATCTTCCTTTGGCAATCTATTTGAAAACTTATAGGCTCTCTATGTTTCAATTTTGGTATGGATATGTAGAGTACTTCCGGTTTTATAAGTACCTTAAAATTGCCTATGGGGATTTCTATGTTAAATTTGAAATCATACGATGTCCATTATTTTCAAAGGGAAGCAAGGAAGTCTCATAATATTTCACATGAAAAACTACTTTAGCATTGTCTTTCGGTTCTTAGGTCATGAAAATAAAATTTCTTAAAATAAAAGTGATTTTAGGGGTCATTACAGAAAATAGTTTTTTGTTTATTACTTTTTTATTTGTCCATAGATCTTCAAACTGATTTCGGTTTTGAGTTAAGCGTAACAAGGGCAATTTAAAAATAATGGTCCGTGGGGTCATTTTTTGATCCCTTATGGGTGTTTTAGAGACCTGAATTTATGTATTTTTAAGTTATTTTAAAAATAAAGATGCAAGAGTTATCTCCCTTTGTCAACCTGTTTGCAGTCTAATATGCTCTCTATGTTTCAATTTTGATATGCATATAAAGAGTACTTCCGGTTTTATGGGGCCCTTAAAATTCTCTATGGAGATTTCCGTGTTAAATATGAAATCATAGAATGTCTCATATATCAAAAGGGAAGCAAGCAATTCTCGTGATATTTAACATGAATAATGACTCAATCATTGTCTCCAGTTGGTAATGTCAGGAAAAGAAAAATCCCTTAAATAGAAGGAACTTTAGGATTCAATTCAGAAAACAGCCTCTTCTCCCTATCTTTTTTTATTTTTCAAGCAATCTTTAAACTTATTTTGGTTTTATATTAAGCATAAAGAGTGCAGTTTAAAAAATATTACCCGTGGGGTAACTTTTTGACCCCTTATATGAGTTTTAGTGGATTGAAAAAAAAATCCATTTTCATATGTTTTAAATATTGATGAAAGAGTTATTTCTCTTTGAGTAGAAAATGATGGACAAAAAGAATCCTTATGATTTCAGTTAAGTATTTATCTTAAAAGAACTTTTGTGAAATTGAACCTTATGAGTTTTATATCATGTAAGTTTTTAAAGCTCTTGATTTTTAGGCGTCGAAAAGCCCTCCGTTTTTGTTGAACGACAAAAATAAGGTCTAGTTGTTATTATGTATTATTTTGCAGTGAATCTATTCAACTGTGTAAATGGGAATTATGTGGAAATGTAAATGATGTTTTATTGTAATGTGTGACATATTTATTTATACAGGGGAGTCTATTCGTGCATTTTTTCATTAATTATTTTATTTATCTCAATAAAATTATCTTAATAAATAAAGGTGTTCTTCTTACCAGTATGATGAACTCAACAAAGGTTACAGAGGTGAATGGTGGAAATATGGGCATTACGGGTGTCAAAACTCTCCGCTAATGACCTGATTGCATCCCGCACTGTATTACCGCGATTTTGAAACTTTAAAAGGGGAGACTAGTTCCGAAATCAAAGAAATTGTAGTAAAAATGAGTAACCTGATATAAAGGTTAAATAATATTCACGCTGGTTTAAAAATCGCGGAAAATTCTTCAATCGTGAACATACTGAAATTGAAAACACTTTCCACTTCTACAGGTCTCACACAAGGAAATTATTTCACTATATGTTATTATATAGCTTTAATCAAATAAATTTATTAAGTAGACTCTCAGCAGATAGTTCATGAAATAGAAAATAAAGATTATTGCTACATCAAAAATTTGATATCAGAAAAAATACCCCTTATGCGGCTTTTAAGAAAGAAAACTGAGAGTAAACATACTAACCCTGAAATACACGTGGGTTTCAGATGTTGACAAACAGTCTAGGCACCATTCAGGAAGTTGCATCAAGCGCATCTAAAAATATTTCTTCTAATTCAGTGGATCAAATTCTGCTCAATATATGAGTCCAACATTAAAGTGTAGACCTAAATAAAGTTGCCGAAAATGGAAAAAAGAAAATTGTATATTGTATATTGTTTTAACGTCCCTCTCGAGAATTTTTCACTCATATGGAGACGTCACCGTATGCCGGTGAAGGGCTTCAAATTTTGACCTATACTCGGCACTCAGGGCCATTGAGCAGTGAGGGATCTTTATCGTGCCAACACCTGCTGCTGACACGGGGCCTCGGTTTTTAAGGTTTCATCCGAAAGACCCGCAACTTTCACTTCAAAGTGCCGAGCGCATGGCGAAGGAACAGTTGCTACCCATTTTTTATCGACTTAGGTCAGTCGCGGCCGAGATGCGAACTCACGACCTCCCGTTCACGAAGCGAGCGCTCTACCGACTGAGCTACCGTGAACGGT
>PRKT01001316.1:52460-85233 GCA_003671525.1 Saccostrea glomerata | reverse complement strand
AAGAAAAAGAAATTGTATCTCTATATATAGAACTTCATTTGACTAAGTTCATTATAATTGACTATTTCCTTGCGTATGACCTAAAAATCAAAGCAAGGCCAACGGTAAAACTTCTAATTTATTCAAATTATTTTGAAAATAAATATAGATAGTTATTTCAATTTTTTATCTTAATTTAATTTACAGAATGTCTCTTACGTTAATTTAATTGTTCAATGACTTTAATCATGATTAATCAAATTTTTTAACCTTGGTAGAGTACTGTATATCCGTGGGTTTACTTTTCATTACATCACTCTCCTCTTCAATGTTCTGACCCTTAAATTGAATAAAAAATAGATCAGTGAAACATTAAGCTATCAATCATGTTTCCCACACATTGCTATTATATGTTAAACATAACCATCTTGCATATAATTGGTACAATCACCATATTTTTATGATTCCGTAACCGGAGATTCGGGGGTATAAAGTCTTCTTGTATCCGCCCGTCTGTCTAGTTGTCTCTTTGTTCGAACAAAACTTTAACCTTGCACATAAATTTTGATTTTGCAGAGCTATGACCTTCATATTTTAAATATGTATCTATTGTAACAATTACTATCTTTTTTGACCTTTTGATCTTGACCTTGAAGTTTGACATACATTACACTGATATTCCAAACTTTTACTTTGGCATAACTTCTGAGCGGTGAATACTAGGACTTTTGTTCTTCACAGATGCTTTTTTTGTGACAAGACCTTTCATTGGACACCAACAATTTTGACATTTTTACTTTGAACTTGGAGATTTACGTACTTTACTATTGGCCATAACATTTGAACGATAATACCTAGGGCTTTTATACTTCACGTATAGATGTAATCCTTTTGAGAAGACCTTTCATTCGATACCAGCAAATTTGACCCTTTAACCTTAACCTTGGAGATAAACAAACCTTTAGAAAATTAAGATACGAAAAAGTCTTATTGAATCATCGATATCTAATGCAATTGATATGAAGGTTTTTGTTACAGACATATCTCTTTCTTGTAAATTGTCTGGCTAATTATAAAATCAGATTCAAGTCTGTACTAGGAAAAAAACCTTTTATTTACAAATACCTGTCAACTGCTCCAGTCTGTATGCACACATGATGTTGCTGCTGTATGTTCCTATCCAGATAATATCGCTCTTGAAATCATAACTAAGGCTCCAGGGTCTGTCTATCTGTAGCTTTTCTTTCATTATCATTTTCAGGAATTTGCCGTCCTTGTCAATAATATGTACGGTGTCTGTTCTAACATCACATATCAGGATGTGTGACAACGCATCAGTACAGATTCCACGTGGTTCTAGTTCTGATCCTAGGGTGTGTTTAGTGTACGAAAAACGATGTTCACCTGTACGAACTGACACCACTATACAGCCAGTGTCAGACACAATAACATCTCCATTTCGGTTTTCTGTGATGTACATGGGGTATCTGTATAATACTTGACCTTTAGCATCGTGTTGTATTGAATGCATGAGCTGTCCCGTGCTATTGTAAATGTGTACCATGGCTATCTTTTTATGACTTTCATGTATTGCAAAAAGTATATCTCCACTGGTGGGGGAGCAGTAGATACAATAAGCTCTCCAAGGTCCCGTATTCTTAATAAATGTAGACTTTGTTCTATTAGCATTAGATAGTTTAATGATGTTACCGTCCGTGTCTATATACAAAAGATCACCTGATATAGCCACAGTATGTACCCCAAATCCATTAAATATATCTTTCAGATGATGCAGTGTATCACCTGTCATGTTTGTTGAAATGAGATTGCTTTTATCACTGATCCAGACTTGGTCTGATTTATTGTATGAGATGTGTCTTCCATGACTAACATTTGGAACCTTTAGATACATTATTGTTTGCAAACATTCATTTTTTACCGGCCTTCTCTCCACTTTCATGATTGAAGGATGCCTTATTAAATGCGCCAGTCTATATGCACTCATTTCGTTGCTGCTGTATACTCCTATCCATAAAAAGCCAGTCTTGAAATCATAACTAAGGCTCCATGGTCTATCCATCAATAGTTCTTCTCTGGTAATCAGTGTCAAAAAGTTGCTGTCTTTGTCAATAATCAGTACTGAGTCGCTGTAAGCATCACATATCAGGATGTGTGACTGCGAATCTGTACAAATTCCACGTGGTGATAGCCCTGATCCTGATGGGTGTCTAGTGTAGGAGAAACGATGTTCTCCTCTACGATCTGTTACAACTACACGGTCTATGTCAGACACAATAACATCTCCATTACAGTTCTGTGTTATGTACATAGGATATCTGTATAATTCTAGACCTTCAGCATCGTGTTGTATTGTTTGTATGTGTTCTCCTGTGCTATTGTAAATGTATACTATTGCTATCTTTTTATGACTTTCATGTGTCGCAAATAGTATATCTCCATTGGTGGGGGAGCAGTAGATACAGTGTGGTTCCAAAACACCAGAATTCTTCATAAATGTAACAAAAATTTCTGTTATCTTTAGATATTTTTATAATGTTACCTTTCTTGTCTATGTATATCAGATCTCCTGTAATAGTCACTGTATGTACTCCCATTCCACTTAATATCTCTGTCAGATGATGTAGTTTTTCACCAGTTGTATTAGTTAAAATAAGATTGTTCTCATCGCTGATCCAGACTTGGTCTGATGCCGTGCAAGAAATGTGTCTTACATGACTAACTACCGGTAATGTGACAGACATCATCATAAGCAAACATTCATTTTTTATTTGCTTTCTCCCCATTTTTATAGTATGAATGTTACCTGTCATATGTTCAAGTCTAAAGGCACTAATTTTGTTGCTGCTGTATGTTCCTATGCAGATAAGGTCGGTCTGGAATTCATTACTAAGGCTCCAGGGTCTGTCTATCCATAGTTCTTCTCTCGTAATAAGTGACAGAAAATTGCCGTCCCTGTTAATAATCTGAACTGTGTCAGAGTTAGCATCGCATATCAGAATGTGTGACAGCGAATCTGTACAGATCCCGCGTGGTTCTATTCCTGATCCTGACGGATGTTTTGTGTACGAAAAACGATGTTCACCTCCACGGTTTGTCACAACTACACAACCAGTGTCAGACACTATAACATCCCCATTTCGGTTTTCTGTAATGTACATGGGATACCTGTATAATTCTTGACCTTTAGCATCGTGTTGTATTGATTGTATGTAATGTCCTGCGCTATTGTAAATGTGAACTATTGCTTTCTTTTGATGACTTTTATGTATCGCGAAAAGTATATCTCCATTGGTGGGTGAGCAGTAGATACAGTGTGGTTCCCAAACACCCGAATTCTTTATAAACGTAGATTTTTTTCTGTTATCTTTAGACAGTTTAATAATGTTACCTTTCTTGTCTATATATATCAGATCACCTGTAATAGTCACTGTATGTACTCCCATTCCACTAAATATCTCTGTCAGATGTTGTAGTTTTTCCCCAGTTGTATTAGTTAAAATGAGATTATTCTCATCGCTGATCCAGACTTGATCTGATGCCGTGCAAGAATTGTGTCTTACATGACTAACAACTGGCACTGTTACAGACATGATTGTTAGCAAACGTTCATTTTTTACTTGCTTTCTCCCCATCTCTATCATTGAACGATTACTTGTCAAATGCTCCAGTCTGTTTAGATATCTGCATGCACACATTTTGTTGTTGCTATATGTTCCTATCCAGATAAGGTCGGTCTTTAAATCATAACTAAGACTCCAGGGTCTATCAATCCGAAGTTTTTCTTTTTTTATCAGTGACAGAAATGTGCTGTCCTTGTCAATAATCAGTACTGAGTCGGTGTTAGCATCACATATAAGGATGTGTGACAGCGAATCTGTACAAATTCCACGTGGTTCTAGTCTTGATCCTGATGGGTGTTCAGTGTAGGAGAAGCGATGTTCTCCTCCACGATCCGTCACCACTACACCACGGAATAAGTCAGACACAATAACATCTCTATTGCGGTTCTCTGTGATGTACATGGGATATCTGTATAATTCTTGACCTTCAGCATCGCGTTGTATTGACTGCACGTATTTGCCCGTGCTGTTGTAAATGTTTATAATGGCTATAGCTTCATGACTTTCATATATTGCAAAGAGTATATCTCCATTGGTGGGGGAGCAGTAGACACAATGTGGTTCCCAGGATCCAGTATTCTTTATAAATGCATACTTTGTTCTGTTATCATCAGATAGTTTTATAATGTTTCCTTTCTTGTCTAAATACAAAAGATCACCTGTTATATCAGCTGTATGTACTCCCATTCCACTTGATATATCTGACAGATGATCAGTTTCTCACCCGTTGTATTAATTAAAATGCAATATCTCTACTTGTTGGTTTGAGATTTTTGTGTGTAAAGATTTTCTATCAGTTTGGATTTGTGCAAGGATACGAGAGTTTCGCTTTTGATTTTTTGAATAACTTGTCCGTGTTTTTGTCGAGTTGTTTCATATAATGTTCTTATATCAAATATATTGTGATTCTTATGTGTTTCCCTCTGGTGAAAGGAAGGAAATAATTTAGTTTTTCTGTATTCAATACATTTGATACAGACAGGAAGTTCACATGACTTACAATACTTTTCATAGATCATATCTGGATGTCTCAAACATTTTTCCTGGTTTCTCGTGTTTTTATTTTTCTTATGGTTAATCACAACATGAAATTTGGTATGTTCATGGATTATATGTTTCTCCTTACACTGTAAACAAAGGTCATGGTTACACGTGTTACAGAAGAACTGAGCATCCCCATGACATTCAGAGCACTGGGTACTGAATATTTGATTATCCATGACGTACAGGATCTAGTTCTTTCAAACCCGATCTCTGAAATTTAATAAATAACCATACATGTTCTAAACATTTCAACGTAAAAGCGTCTGAAAAATAGTCACAATACGTGCAAACGGATATTCAAAGTAAATTCAAATATGTATTGCAATAGGTGTATTGCAATAGGTGAAATATACAGAAGAATTCATATGGTTTTTTATGATGCAGAATATTTTGAATAGTCAAGAACTATAAATGTTCTGTTCAATCAAAAGGTGTGCATACTTTTTAATTTTCAGGAAACCTCAGTCACATGTAAGAGGGTTGTTTGAGAAGCTCGAAGACAGATGAGTCACATGTACGAGGGTTGATTGAAAAGGTTCAAAGACAGATGAGTCACAAGCGCGAGGATTGTTTGAAAAGTTCGAAAACAGGTGCGATTAAATCAATACTATGCAGTTTATGCTTACAATCTTTTAAGGGAACATAAAACAAGAAATGTCAGAGAAATGTTGAAATTTTAGCGTCATACCTCAAATATTTTCCAGATTATCATCAAATAAAAATTATTTATTCACCCGATGCATTCACCCTTTAGTTGCATGCTGTCATTGTTTCTCAATATCATATACTCTTATCTTGATGAGATTCCTTGACGTTGAATAAAGATTTAAATTTGTCATGTTTTTTTTTTAAATTTTGAAATGTCGTGAATAGCTTTTTTGAATGCATATGATATTGTTATCAGACCTATAAATGGTAAACGATTCTGTTTTGGTTATAACAGCATATTTGCTTGTCGGTGTTAACATCTATCACGCATGATCAACGTCACTTTTCTAAACTATAATACCCTTATTACAATTGACGTTAACTTTTACATTTCGTGTCCCTTGAAACTTTTTGGGTATTTAAAATTAAGTACCTTGGATGCATTTTATTTTTCAATATCCCATTTAACTATTTCTTAGGTATATGTCATTTCCCATAAGTGAAACTTTATAGCATGTTAGAAAAAGAAACCCACCCACCCAAGCCCCTTTCTGACGTCATTACAACTCATAAATTGTTTAGATATTTCATATGAAATATTACTATGACGTTTCATAGAACTTACAAAATGGGGCTAAAATTACAAGTTTTACAGTATAATATCGTATGAGTGAATAAACAAACATTATCGGATGACGGATGACAAATGTTAAATAAAAAGTTTTTTTTCAGTTACACTTAGGTAGAAAAAGGGTATTCTTCGAGATTGCGCCGCCTGAACATGTACATTTGTTTCTAAAAACAATTTATTAAAAAAATAATTATTGATGCATAGTTTAATATATAAATAAAAATAGATAATAATGATTATGATAATTTAACGTTAAGAAATTCAATTATTTATCTTCACCGGTTTTAATTCTATGCCGTTTGTGCTGTTACATGTACAGTTCCTTTTTTATTTATATTACTTTGTAAAATGCAGCGAATTATGTGAATTATGAAAAGTTATCTGTCAATGTTTTGAATAATCTTCCTTAATGGTAATCTTTTGCGTCTAGAGTAAGTTCCCTCATTTTTTTGTGCAAATTTCGTTCGGCCATTCGAGTTTCATCCGTGTGGATACCGGTATACATACAAGCTTTAGTTCTTCCTAGTACAGTATAATTTGTCCAATTCGGCTACCGCCGGTTCCATAAAATTTGGCCGGTTTAGACAGAATCTGGAGTGCAGGAAAGGCGCAGGAAAATATTAACTTTGAAATTTTGTTGTTTATTTACAAGTACATCATATACATAATAAAAAATATAATAAAATGATAAAATCAATCAATATTTTGGAGTCTAGAAATTAAAAAATAGTCTCGCAAGACTTGTATTTTTTCTTGTTTGTTCACGAAGTTTGAAAGTCGGAGTAAAAATGTTACCAAGTAAATCGAAATCTACAGACACGCGCATTATAGGCCTACTATATACTTCTTTTGATTTGTGGCCTACTACCATGCAGGTTTTGGAGGAAACATTTTTAATGTAAAGCTAATTATTTGCAAGTTTTTTCGGTTATTATGGAGTTTTCGTGTAGTGTAAACACTTTTCAGTCAGGTTTTTTTCACGAAGTTTTAAGTCTTTGAAGTCTTCAGAATCGATTATTGTTATTCAATTTATTTAGTCAGCGTTAAAGTAATTTGATCTATATCATGGTAAGTTTTATATGCGAGCTCTTTTCTATGGAACTCTGTTATAGCCCTTTTGGATATTTAGTATATGTTTTGTTTATTTCAGCTATTTACCTGATCCTCATCGAGTCACTTATTTCGTTTGCTCACTCACTCATTCGCTTACGTGCTTACCCAACCATTGGGTCTTTTTAAGAAATATGGAATGAGTACATTGTGTTTGTCATTGATTATGTATGACTGTTAGCAGGTTTAACTAGCTTTTTTAGACAGCATAGTAAATAAATGTCAACTGGCGAAGATTTTCTAGACAAGTCTATTGACACTTACTTAGCTCGACTACAGAAATAACGAAAAAAAACTTTGATACCATTATTAAAGAAGAAGATTACACATCTTCTAAAAATCTTGGATTTTTCCTTCACCTACAATCTTCATTAGAAACAAGAATAAATGCCTTTGACGCACGTTTTAGTGAATTCGGTGTGTTTCATTTTTTTTAATTGATGTACCAGATTTCTTACAAGTGAAAATCAACCAACAGAGCATCATCTTGAACAATGAAGAAGATAGGACTGAAGACATTGTGACCACTCTAAACAGTGAACTTTTGTTTATCAAAACTAGAATGAAAAACGGATGTATTCATAAATCAAATAATGGCAAAGTCACAGCGGCACTATACAAATCAACTCAGAAAATCCATATTCAAGGGAGTGAATGATTCACCTGGCTACAAGAATTCATTAGAAAAATTCCTCACCTGCAAATAACGGAGGTTAGTAAAATTGAAAGGATGCTACAGCAACAAAATACCTCCATCCCTTAACATTGTAAATTACAAGATATGCAGGCCTTGTAATAATTGTAACAGTTCTCAAATTATTCAAAAACTGACAAAGTTTGTTACTGATCTTTCTGAGGAAGTTGCCAGACTGAAAATGGAGTTGCATTCTCTTCAGAGCAAAGACACTGAATCAGTATATGCAACTACTCAAACAAGAGAACCACTTACAAAAACCAAAGCCGATGATACGCGTGACATTCAGTATACTTGTGTACAAGGTGTCTAGACATACACAGTGTACGAGAATTGAGACAAGGGAATTCTCAACTTCCACACAAACCTTAGCAGCTGTAAACCTATATGGTTTAGCACGTACAGACATATTGTTAAACATTTTAAACTTAGACAATGTTAATATCATAATCATTTTTAGTCATTAGCAGTGAAAGTAAAATGATATAAAGGTTTATTAAATCAGAATGTATAATTATCGCTAGTGACGCAAACTCGGTGACTTTATAATTGGAAAAAGGACTTTAATTTTGTAAACTATCATTATCTTGTTATAACAAATTTGATTTTGTTGTTGTTCCAATGCACTATAATTTGGTGAATCATTTTGTGATGAAATTGATCCGTGTCACAATTACCTTTAATCGTGCTAGGTTCTTTTAACAAAATGACCTTTACCAATCTAGTAAATGGATGACCTTTGCCAATCAAGAAAAACAATATTTTACAACAATAACAATTTATTTACAAATGTACAAAAATTAAGAATAGAACTCGAGCTCCGGTGTAGCACATATGTGAACATCGAACATCAGTCCCACGTGTCCGCGAATACGAAGAACCATATGCTTGGTATCCCCCAATGTGTTGGCCGAAGTACATGTCATCACCGGAAGTAGTCATCAGACTGAGAAAGTTCCCTCACAACGTAGTAAACTGTATAACATCAGGGTAGGCTATGTAAACTAATAAAAAGGTCACCTATTTAAAATATTGAGCAACCACATATAATGACCTAATCAATATAACATTAATTCTTATTAACACGCCTAACGTATACATGTGACAAAAACTATATTACAAATATGGTCACACAGTTTGGTGTCCAGAACTAATCTGACAAACCTGGCCAAAACCCCTGGATAAGTGATTATAAATTCATGTATCGTTAAACTTGACAAACAGGTTTACCAACCGATGCCGCAGCTCTGTATGCTACAATTCAGTGACCATCGATGCGTGCAAGTAAAACACTCCAATATGTATGGAAGCACATTTGGACCAATATTTACAATATTGTGACAATCCGAATAGACCAATCAAGCCCATCAATAGAAAGTAATAAAATTCGAACGGAAATACAAGGGTATTATAAAGATTTTTGACCAAGAGCAATAAAATTGGGAACTTTGAAGTAAATAAGTAAAAGAGCTTAGGGCTAGAACTCCTGTGGTGCAGAGATAGGGAATAAGCCCATAAATATTACTAATGGTTGTTTACCTGTATTTGAGGATGGTACAGTGATAGGGTCCATAGGTCAGCGGACAGACCTACGGACAAAGCGCAGGTGGTAAATGGTGGTGGGTTAGCCAATGAAATGCATTTTTATATCTGGGACCATGGATACCCATTGAGCCCAAAATACCCTGCTTTGGTCAGAAAAGAGTATTCCAGCTTTTATTCCCGCTCTCGCTTTTATTCCCGCTCCTATTCTGAAATTATCAACTCTCTTTTGCATTTTATTATTTTTGGAATCAATATTTCGGACTTTTGTTTATTTTTCTATTTGGAGTTCAGTCTTAAAACTCTTTATATTCTGGGACGGATCCATTGAATATTTATGTGCATTGGTGTACACGAATCACATTTCAAATTTCGAAAACTACAAAAACCTATACGATCACGGAAAAATTGTAAATTGGATTTATTTGATAAACTTTTGAAATCAACCCAAAAGTTTGCATTGGCTTACACAGCCCCAAAAGTGCAGAAAACCTTCAACAGACCGGAACAGAGCCAAAACCTTTCGACCAACGCTCCGTTTGGAAAATCTGTTCTCATTATAGGTAGCTCAATCCTACAGCGAATCCGTACCCAGGGATTACTTAAAAAATGTTGCAGTCCGTACAAACAGAGGGGCTCGGCTGTCCAATATTAGACAGATTCTTTAGCGAATTGACCGAACACCATTCCAGTTAATCGTCATCCTTACCTGTGGAAATGATGCTTCCAGCAACAGAGATATTGAGACAAGTAAGTGTGAACTCAAGGAAACTATCTTTGAGATCCAAAGAAGATCACCATGCACCGAAATGTATATCTCGGAGATACGAGGGCCGTTCAAAAATTAGGCGGACTTGCTGCACAGAAAAAAATTTGACGACATAATCGGGCAAAATGGCGCACATAATATATAAGAATCTTTAATTATATGATACACAAAATTTCATATCAAAATAACGAAAATTATTATCAATTTTGAGTGATTTTACAGGACATATCATTAAGTCACGGAGCAGCAAAATCTTTGACGTCACAGTCATTATAAAAAAAAATTGTGACTGAGCTTTCTTTCCTCAACATTTTCCCATGAGTACCTGTACAGTTTGAGTCATCTTATCTACACAACATCAAACACCATTTCTTGTCAAGCTTTAAATCTATTAAACAAGTAAAGAATATTCTTTTTTTGTTTTAAAACCAAAAACTGTAGGTATTTCTGAGATATAGTGTGATATTGGTGACTCAATCACGTTCTTTACAGTCCGGATAACGTTTTCGTCGATAATCTTCTTTCCGTCCTCCCATATAGCGATTTTACAGATCCTATTTGCTATTTGTGGATGAAATCACAAATACCCTAGTTTACTACATGCTTTATTATGCATATTTCGGATTTGTGTTGGCGATATCTCGTGCATTACACATAATTTAACTAAAGTGTAGTGCGCCGTCAATTCACGAGACATCATTTTCACGGGAATCGCATCGGAAGAAAATCAGTATGTTTCTGTTAGTACTTCAAATATCAGGTCAGAAATACACATACATAATAAAAGAACAATTTAAAGATACATTTGAGAAAATTTTGGATTCCGCATGTTTTTGTTTCAAATTTTTTGTCGTGCTCAGTACCTCTCTATCCGCGATATCCACATACCGATAATTTTAGTAGACTTTTTTTTTAAAATACAGAAATTTTGCCCAAAATGTATTTGAATCTTTGAGATATATATTTCTTTGAATTTTCATAACTCTATGACGTCTGTAAGAGTGAATAATAGAACAGTCCACGTAATTTTTGAACGGCCCTCGTACAACCACAAAGAGATACAAATGTTTCCCAAATGAATGAAATAATTGAATTTGTTTGTGAGGAATACAGTGTTAATTTTATCTCACTCCGAAATTTGTTTAAATTTTCGGATCTGTTCTGGAAGGATCCATCTATCCCACAAGGGAACATCACTTCTGATAGCCTATGGTTCTAACGTTCGGATCATTAAAACGCGTCATATAAATGATACACAAAATATGCCTGGAAATATAAATGCCTGTTGCTACTGTGATGAAACTGGCCATTCCTCTCAGAATTGTCAGCACGGATTTTAGATTATCTGATGGAACTGCAAGTCCCGGGTCACAAAGCAAAACATGTTTATATAAGGATTTCGGCAAAGAATAAAATGCCGAACAATTCTTAAATTCAAACCTCTTTAGTGTTTTAAACAATCTCTATGCTGAATGTAGTGAAATATCATGCAAATGTTCTTATATGTTTATTGCACGCAATATCAAAGACCAATTGGAAGGATCAGACGTAGCAAAAAAGTTTATGTTTCCTTCACAGTTAGTCAGTAATTGTAATGTAAATCCCCTCACAAAAGTATTTCATGTGAAACCATATGCATCCTCCATAACTAAATCACCAAAACAAACTCTTTATTCAACAATATCTGCAAATAATAGTCATTCACAAAAGGAAACTTCAAATAAATATCTTAACAATTTCAGACTCTTCAAGAAAGGTCTTAGATGTGGAAATATAAATATATGTCAATTAATGCCAAAAATTGTCCAACTTAAAATTCTCTTATCAGGATATTGCTCTATGGATGTATTTGGCATTTGTGAAACATTTTAAATGAAGAAACAGACAACCGTGAGTTTGATATTGAAGGATTTAATTTTGAGAGGAAGGATTAATGTAGCATGCATGACCGTCAAATCAGATGCAGATGCAGAGAAGCTGCAGGAAGCTTTAAACCAACCAACAGTGTGAGAAAATAAGTGGCTTATGAAGTTCCATCCAGAAAAAATGTAACGTGCTAAGCATCACCAGGAATCGTAGAGTTTTCAAGAAGAACTACATGTATATCCTATATGGCTACCAACAGCAAAATATCCAGGCGTTACAATCTCGTCAGATTTAAAGTGGACTCAACACTTAACACATAAATAATATCATCCGCTAAAGCAAACAGCACTATTGGCTTTCTCAAAAGAAACATCAACATAAGTTATAACAACTTCAAGGAGAAAGCATACAAATCTTTAGTAAGATCAACTGTTTAGTATGCCATTGCCGCCTGGAATCCTTATCGAAAGTCAGATATTAACAAAATCGAGCAGCTCGGTATATCCACAATAGATACCACAACACATTGTCTGAGATGCTTAATGTACCTGGAATAGCAATCTTTAGAAGAGAGAAGAATGATAGCCAGCCTCAGTGCCATGTACAAATTTCTTAACTACAAAGTCCAGATTGACACCAGGCAGAAACTTAGAACTCGAGACAGAACAACTAAAAAACAATGATATTCTGGCATTTCAGTAACCAACATCACACTGCTCAACGCGTTATCGGCTACTCGGTTGTTATCGGACACTCAGTTGATAACAATTTTTGACAGGTTAGTAAATTATTTTAAATAAACTCTGTTAAAATAGAAACAGAGAATAGTCATTGTGATTTTTGTAAACAGAAACGAATACGGATTTTAACTTTCAGTATGTTATCGAAAATACGGTTGAATAATGCACTTTGTTATCGGGTAACTCGGTTTTGGTTATCGGAAACAAAGGTTGTCATAGATTAGGGGAAAACGCAAAGAAACGACAGAAATCCGTATGAAACCTAAATATTTAAAGTGGCTGGCACGAAATTCTTATTTTTGGCTATGATTTGCCTCTTTTAAGAATATGTTAGAGTAACTTTTTAAAATTGAGTGCTTTTTTTAGTTATTTATCACTGAAATCTGCATGATCTTGACTTCTTCGAAAATATGGTATAAGTTTTAAATTTTAGTTCAAGGTAACAAAGTCGCCCGCGTGACGCAGTGGTTAGAGCGTCTGCTCTAGAGTCGCCAAGTAAGGAGTCGATCCTTACGTCGCAGGTTCGTATCCCACAGTGGGACGACGATGTTGGTGCTAGCTCAAAAACGATGCCTCACTGCTCAATGGCCTGAGTGCTGAGTATATGACAAATTTTGAAGCTCTTCGCCGGCAAGTGGTGGCGTCTCCATGCATATGACTGGAAAATTCTCAAGAGGGCGGTAAACAACATACAATCAAGGTGCTGAGCGCAGCTCGAAGGAACAGTTGCTACTCGTTTTTATCGACTTAAAGCAGTCGCGGCTGAAATTCAAACTCACAACATTACGAACATGAAAACATTCATAAGTTTGGTATATACATGTAAAGCAATTAAAGAATTTAAACTCAAGGGTGGTTAGATGAATTTCCAAATTGGTAGTTCGACCAAAATGTACGACATAGATTTCAAAATTTTAAGGAGAAAAGAGGATGACTTTAAAATATTACAAAATCGTAAACTCGAATCTCTAAAATATCGGAGATTGTTTAACGTAACAAGAAGGAATAAGAATCCCCTATGAACGGTCACATCCCGCAGTGTGCTCAAATTCAATGTGTAGATAGAGCTAATGCTCGGATGGAGGGAGGGGGGGGGCTGACATGGATTTTGCATTGCTATTGGATGTTTATACTGAAGCAAAACATCTCTGGCACTCCCCCCCCCCATTGTAATTGAAAAAATATATAACTGTTGGTAGAAAAACTTAAACATACCAGGGACTGGAGGGAATCAACCAGCACCCCATCCACCTAAATACTAGTAGGTATTTTAACGGTTGGAAATTGAGTTAATATATTTTTTTAAAATTAACGTGTTTCTAACACAATTAAAATTCCAGTCGGCTCCCTTAATTTTATTATTAGTTTTTTAATATTTTTTTTTTCTGGACCATGCTTTTTGTTAAAGGTTATTAGTCTCTTTAATCTACTACATATCCAAATTACATTCTATTAAAAAAAGAATTAAGAATAATTATTTTTCTTTAACGTTGACAGCTGTCTGATTGACACAAGATCACATAATTAAGTATTTAAAAAAGTCATATAAACTGGATGATTCTAAAAAAATATGTTAACGTTCTTTTGCGGAGCAACATAAGTCCTGACGTCACAATCACAACCACTTGTTTCATATACGGGGCGCCCTACTTAAGCCACACCTGCTATATGTGTAGCTGTGACGTGATAATATATTGTCATTACTGAACAAAAGATTAGTTCCCCGTGGATCATGGGGGGGGGGGGGGGGGGGGAATTGAACTTGTTTTTGTTTATTTTAATATAACGGAATACATGTATATGAAAAGTCTAAAGCAAAATTGTTTTGATAAATAAAACATAATATATTTACGTCTGAAACCGCCTGAAGAGGTTTCGAAGAGGTTATCTTGAATGGAAAACATGAAAAATGATAGAACAGATCAGTAGTTCTATATAAATTTATAATCATTAACTTTATTTATACTAATTCATATCAAAACAAACTTTTACGTTTGTTATTTTCAAGGATTGGCAGATTATAATGGCCTTTTTTCAATCTATTTATGAAGCTAAAGGAAACTTTTTAACCTGAGTTTCCGATAACATACACCCGTCTTAAACCGAAGTATCCGGCAACAGCAACCGTGTTGACGATAACATGTTTTCAACTAACGAGACATTTTAAAAGGCTGATTACTAACACTAAATTTGGATTTTTAATCCCAGTTTGCTGATCTAAGGGTATCTGATTGTCCGTAGAGTAAGTAGACCAGTTTGTTTGATAGAATTAACTAATTTTGAATTCTACAGAAGTTAAAATGTGATGACATATTCCGAAATTTTTGTAAAATATCATTTGAAAGAGTTGCAAATCTTTTGAAAGAGGATGATTTGGTTTGTGCTTTCTGCTGCTGAAAGTATAATCAATTATCTGTCATAGGTCACACACTTTGTTTGCTGAAATACATATTTATCGTTGAAATATGAAATTTAAAATTACCTACATTTTCTAAACATTGCTTTTTTTGCACCGAATGTCCGATAACAACCGGGTTGCCGATAACGCGTTGAGCAGTGTGAACATGCTGAACGTCAGTGAGGAAGGAGCCATTATATCCACGTTGTTACACAATACTATATCGGCCATCGTAGCATTACGCTTGAAAAATGCCGAAACACCCACCCCAAAACACAATGACAAATCTCTTATGTGGGATATTATGTCATTAAATTAGTCATTTGGTATTTAAGAAAATAACAAAAATATCCTATTAAACAATTTCAATTTAACTAATTAGTCTTAAAAACTAAATTAATACCAATTTGCTTTTAGAAATAAAAGGACGACCATCAAATGACAAGTATGCTTTTTAAAGTGACCAGCATTTCTTCTGTCTAATTCCCAAAGGATATATTTTTAATAGCTGCTTGATGAGAGATGCTCTGCAGAAATGATTGAAATAGCTACCTAGCCTTCCTACATTGAATTTATTAATTTTGTTTTAACTGGATGCAAGTCCACTAATTACTGCAGAGGGACGGATGGATATTGAATATTTGCTTTGTAGTGTATTCATAAATGTCATATTGAAAATCATCTGAAAACAAAGATTTTGTTTTAATTTGTTATAAAGATTTATAATGAAATGACATCTTATGTAATCTTGATGCATCGTTTTGAATAAAGATCCTGTATGACTCTTTGTTTTATAGGTACTATCTACCACAACTTACTATTTGTCTTTTAAAAGTATACTTGATGCATCATTTAGATTTAATGTCAGACTTAAAGAATCAAGCTGAAATTCATATGGGGAATGGGCATGCCGATGAAATATCCCCCATCCCCCATACAAACACAGTTTTAATTCTTTCATATAATATCAAATAAGTTTATTATACAATATCAAATTAGTTTATTATACAATATCATATTTTTTTCATTACTTTTTATCAAATTCATTAAATAGTTTAGACTAGTCACGAAAACAATCAATATAATTAAGACTAGATGTCAGATCCACTCGCATATTCGCGTATCGGATCTATCATCTAATTTTAATTATATATTATTAATTAGATTGTAAAAATATTTGAGGCTGATTCCTTACCACAGTTTCCAGAACATATAGATAACATCTGCTTGGTTAAAGATATTCTACCAGTTAGCTCCTTACACTAAACTCATTCATTTCTCTCTAATTTGACAGGCAATTTTCTGTTATCTGATATAATTTTCCTGGACCAGTGCTTTAAAATTATACCCTTTGGAGAGGTAGAATTTCTCTTATAAAATTACATTTTTATGATTGCTGTGAAGTATATAACGTATAAAAAAAATCATTTCAACTTTTTTTTTATAAAGGAATACAACAACACTCTTTCATGTTTTAGACCTTGAAATACTAGTATGTTGGGATACACCTTCTACCTAGGATACCACAAAGTCTCATAAAAAGTGTTCAAATTAAAATGATTATTTTCTATATCAAAAAAGTCAAAACTCAATAAAACTATTTGTAACACAAATAAAAATTTTCTGATATCATTAGTATCACTTACTATTTGGACAGTGAAAATATTAAACAAAAAAACTAACAAATCTTGACAGAAAGAGCGTTCCATCAAAAATGAGTTTTAATATGCATGGAACGACGAACTAGGCAAAATGTCTGTTTAAGCAACTCAAATTAAAATTATTGAAATATATTTGTTCGATTTTCGAACGGTGTGTACAAATTTAAATACAAGAATATAAACCGCATTGTTTTGAATTAAAAAAAATAATAAATCATAATGTATACTTAAATATTATTAGTAGTCATGCATGGGGAAGACGGGAGAGGGGGTGTTTTCTGCAACATACATGTATATTTTCTTGACCAAAGATGTACAATGAAATCGGTAGTCAATTTGACATGCATGTAAGTGTTGCGGAATTAAAAGCGCGTTAGAATAGTCCAATTAATAATGCATTTAGCTGTCGTACACATGTACAAAAGGGTGGCACATGTTGTACAAAAATTTTGAAATCAAACTGCATGTCTATTTCCTACTTCCTGAGCGTCCCTCTCGAGAATTTTTCTCGAGACGCTGTTGTAGTTAGAAAGTAAAAGGAATAATATAACCCGAATAATTCCTACAAGTTTCTAAAGGAAAAAAATGTTCAGAAATATGACGTCATTTTCTTCTTAAATCAAATTTAATATTCAATTGATTCTTTGGTTATGTTAGGGAAGGTAATGCTTGATCAAGAATTGTTTTTTTATTTTTTTTAATAAATAAGAATTTGTACAATTGTTTGTTTCTGATATTCAGTATAGAACGCTAAAGTTTGTTTCATGAAGTCTGGCATAAGCTACAATTTACGGATGTCGATTCCCCATCAACAAAAGTTAACATTCGTGGAAATTTTCACAGGCAAGTAGCAACAGGGTTCGGGCAGGCAGCCCCCCTCCCCACACTTTTTCTCAAGGCATAACTGTTACTTTTGAAAATGTTCTTTGAAAGTCGGCTCCGCCCTCCCCCACTTTTTGCAACTGTATACAGACAAAATGGTATTGCAGTATTTTTAGCAAAAAAGGTACTTAAAGAAGTTGTTAGTCCAAGAAACGGCGTTTACACCCCCTCCACAAAAGAGGATTACATTTTTTTGTTGGTTAACTTTTTCAGTTGAATAAAATATTCTCTGGTTCCCCCCAACCCGCCGTCAAAAAAATGATGCTACGTCACTGAATTAAATATAAATTTTTGGTTTAAGGATACAGACGTAAGGTATTGTAGGATTTTGAGCAGAATATGGTACGGAAAGAAGTTAGTAGTGAAATAAAACGTCTCTACCCCCACCCCATCCCCTTTTCCACGAAATAGGATTACCTTTTTTGTTCACTTTTTCAGATAAATAAAAAAATTCTCTGGCTTCCTCCTTCCCGCTGTCAAAAAAAACGATGTTACGTCACTGAGTCAAAATTAATGCTTGATATGAAACAGAAATATTAAGCATTTCGCTCTGAAAATTATAATTAAAAAAAATTAATTCAAAACAACAACTTCTTTTTTTCTCCCGTTCATTGTGTTATGTCGAAAATGATACCGTATCTATATGGATGAAATTTCGAATGGGAACTTAAGATAAATCAATCAACCTGTTTGTTTAAAAAGATAAAATTACAGGTGATCAATATCATGATAGCAAAGAGGTAGGGGCTCCATTGGCGAAAATTGGCTCCTAAAATATGGAATTTTCAAAGTTTGTTAAAGAAATCGACTTTACCAATTTTTCACAGTTTACCATCAATGCATTACACAAATAGCAAAAGTTCGGGAGATAGACTGCTTATGACGTCATATTTGTGACGTAAACTTGACGTAGTTTTCAAAACTCATCAAAATCTCATAATTTTTGCCATAAATCGATTCAATAAAATCCCTCCGCATTCACCCACCAAAACACAATTTCTTGTAAATGTTCATTATTATCAAATCTATCAACAATTGAAGTATGGTCTGGTGGAGGCCTGCGGAGTATGAAAAATCGATCGATGAACTAAAAACTTTCCTGTCACTCCTTGTTAACAATTACCATAATTTACATCAATATAATTTCCATTAGATATGGGTCTGTGCTTTTATATCACCGTCCATATTCTGAAAACATGTTTAAATATATCTACCTAAAACATGTAAGAAATTGTTTTCAATTTAGGACATGGTAGCTGAAATATGCAGTTATTTTAGGTATAATAATTCCAAATCAGTCTGGATTTTTCTACACTCATGATCATGCAGTCATTTACCTTACCGCTGTACCTCGCATTACACATGCACACCTGTATCAATTAAACAGAATGTTTTGTCAATACTTCATGCAAAAATAAAAAGGCATTATGTATTAATTATAATCTAGCTTCAACAATATCATTCATAAACTTTCTACCCTTTTCGAAAATCAGTCCGTTTGAAAACGATGCTTTGGACTTTCCATCAAAGTTGTGACGTTGTTGCCTAATCAGTTCTCAATTGTTGATGGATAAAACATAATGAATTAGGTTACTGGAATGAGCTTCCATGAACATAATTTGTTTGATAACACCTAAATATATACGAAGTTATGACTGACCTTAATGTCCTTTAGTTTTCAGATGTATTCAGACATTCAAGAGTTCCAGATGAATACAGTTATTTTTTATGATTAACAATAGCATGTAAAATGTTTTCTTACCGTTTTGAAATGTTTTGAATACCCCTAGTAAACTATTCCTCTCCTCTGTCTTTGTTTTAGAAAATCTCTAAACATTCCATCTACTTCTGCGTTAAGCAAAACAATAATGTAATCTATTAAGGAGAAAAAACAGACCGTAAACGAACTGGTTCGTTTCTACATGCAAACAAAAATGTACATGTATCTTTAATTCAGGGTTTGTCAATGCGTCATGAAGATAATCTAACAAATGTCTACACCTTTGATTGCATAAAAAGCATTCAACAAACAATGACAAGTTGCTATTTTAAATGTCAAACACCTTGTCCTCATTAGATATATGATTTATTAGTCATAATGCAAAATTTCCAATTTCTAACTATCAACGGTCAATATGGTTAGTATTATAGCACTCAGACTAAATCATCGATCATAGCATTTCTTAAAAAAATATTTCGTTAACTTCAAAAATGAACCAATATTCTTAAAATTATTTTTTTTTTACAAAAAAGTAACATCAAATACAGCAAAACTTCTGATTGTTATGCATTCCGTTATGTTGTTCAGTACGGCGTAACTCGTAATTTTTCATTTCCTCCCCTTTCATTATAGTTTGTTTTTCATTCAGTATCTCACCTATTTCTCTATTTAAAGAAATAACTGCTAAAAAGTCAGTGCAGAATACCTCCTCCAATCCGGCCACTTGTTTTTACCTGTGCCCGCGTGATATTCGAGTGTCTCGTTAGAAGTAGTTATTGTTAAAGATAAATACTTTATCGACAGTTCAGAATTTAAAAAATGGTAATTTAAAAAATCAATTATAGCTTAATCTAAACGGGTAAATTCGTTAAAGAAAGATTGACATTGATGGTTGCATATAACATATCAAGACATCCATGACCTCCTTTCTGCTTTGAAATTCGTATTGCGTGTACGACGTGCAATACCAATTACATTCCTTTGTGTCGCTAGTTTACAATGACTACAGTTTTATTCTAAAATTGCAAGTTTTACTAAATATGTACAAATAAAAAGAACAGAGAAATAATGGCACAACAATCAGGTTGAAAATCGTCAGTAACCATTTAACCAAATTTAAACGCTATATAAATATTTCAAAAACACAACAAAATAAATGAAACATTTACACTGGTTCTGACCTTTTATTTGTGGAAATGAATAAACATGCAAATAAAAGAACAAACTTGGATATATGAACTTCGACTATTGGGTCGAACTGATAGGCCTTATCTGTGTTCAAGGCTGTGTACACTCACAAGCTATTGATTAGCTTTGCAATGAACGTAAAAGTTGAAAAGGATATGGAGATAATAAACAGTATTGATTCTCAAAGTCCATAAATAATACAAAACAAGAAAACATTGGTGTAATCAGCAATTGTCGCCCGGGAAATATATAAAGTAAACATGGAAATGAATCTTGATCATCAAACCGCTTCGATATGTATGAAAGGGCATACGTCTAAATGATGGAGACGATAGTCGCGAATATTTTGAATACTTACAGTCGGATAAATATCAAACAAAAACTATACCATTTTAAACTTCAATTCGTAGAGTAAATGATGGCTGCATAAAATATAAATTGAAGTTAGACACATACATCACCTATATTTTCAAAAATGTATTTGATTTTCAATTTTAGAATATAAAACAAGAACTGTGCAGAGTACGTTTTACGCGAGAAGTAAAATTCGATGTTCTAAAAAGAGGGACCTGTCGTTTTTTCGATAGTACTTGAAAAGCAACTTTATATATTAAATATGAAAAACATATATATTTTAGAATTTCACTTTCTGGAAATAAATATATCATGTATCTCGTAATTTATAAAAGGAAAGAACATTCCGATTAACAATCTTTTTAATGTTTAGAAAACCTTTAATTCTGAATAACTACTCCCATTCAATCCCCATATACCAACACTTAAACTTATATGTATAGAGCAGCCCGGTCCTCTGGGCTGCAATAAGAGCAGACCCTTGTGCGATTCACATTAACGACCAATATCTGTAAGTAACGAAATTTTAGGTTTTGGTAAAATTAGAATAAGAAACTTACCCTAAAGACTGTTGCAGATTAAAAAAAACACATGGGATTTGTTTTTTAAATCACTACAAAATATATGAAGCATTTAAACTAATTCTGGCCTTTTATTTTTGGAAATGAATCAAAATGCAAATTTGTGATATATAAACTTCGACTATCGGGTAGAACTGATAAGCCTTATCTGTATTCAAAGCTATGTAAATTCACAACCTAACTATTAGATTTGCAATGAACGTACGTAAGGGTTAAGAAGGACATGGAGATAACGAACATTATTCAGTCCCAACGTCCATAAAACAGAACAAAATATGTGCAGAGCAAACACGGACCACCGACACATTTTGAGGTGAGATCAAGTGCCATGGAGCAGTGAGCATCCGCTGCTGATTGGTCACAACCTCCGTGTGCTCCTTGTCATGATCAGGACATAACGGAAAAATCCGTCGTAAATTATATATGTATAGATAATGGACCAACAATTAATATGAAAAACGTCAGACAGCAGTTGACTCAATGATAAATTTTATTTGTTGTCAAGGTCATTGTATCGAGTATAAACCCTACGAAATGATGACTTTAAATGAGACTGCTGATATGCTTAAAAGAAGCATAAGAGTCAGACTCTGTGATATATTTTATCTCAATCTCACCAGGATATATAGTATAAGTAAAGAAATAAAACATTGCATAAGTAAAGAAAGTTGACGATTGAAAGTCATAAAGTTTATCATAGAGCTTGGTTGTTAAATGAAAAAAAAATATTTTCATAAGTACAATGAACAAAACACAGTTGAAAGTTCAGTCATATCGTCCTATTATTCCTTAGTTTATGCTGTCTTCGGGTACATCCTCCCATCCAATACAAAAAAATTATATACAATTTGGTCACCTACAATTTCCATAGGGTATTCTTATAAATTATTCAAAACACAAATCTGTTCAAACTGCTAAATTTTACAAATAAATTAGAAAAAAATAATATATTCGCCAGTTATACTGCCTTCCTCAAGATCAAACTCTCAACTCCGATACAAACATCGGTCCTGGATTCCAAGATCACTCTGCAAGTGAAACAGAACACACCCAAGTTCACACAGCATGGATTTTATGAAAGGTACACACCAAAGATCACTAAGCATTGGTAAACTACTCCCAGCGTTCAGAATTAATCTGACAAACACTAGCCAACACCGAGTGAAATAACTGACCAAGCTAATCAAACGGGTTCGACGAGCACACGTTGATGAAAAAAGCTGCATGTACAAGTAAAACTCAGTGACCAATAATGCGTAATTGAAATAAACAATACTCTTAAAGTCCAAATAAAGTCAACTTTTATCAATACATGTACAACAAGCTTTTATCAAAAATTGACTATCGCTATTGGTCGATATTTGTATTAGTGCAGTAGATCATTGTTGAGCAGACACAATACGCAGCAGAGGGTTATCACTGACGTGAAGAGCCGGCGTCTGAGATGGAACACTGTTTGTGTCCTGGGGTACGTTTTCGGTAACGGTTCATGTAAAGTAGATTTTTATTCACAATTCCTGATCTGAAATGCACTTGAACGCTGAGGTACGTGTACATTAAGTGCATTATTTGGTTGACATGTAGACTGGGGAACATGCACATTAAGTGCATTCTGTGGTTGACAAATAATAGATGTTTTATGTGTATGTAAAGATTTTCTTCTGTCTTGCCTAAGGTGGTGCACGGGGATTCAATGTCACATTAATAGTTTCTTTTGTTTAAGGTTTGACACTTGCATGAAGGCCATCTTTCAGAAATTCTTCTATGTCGAAATTCCTTAAAAGTACTTTTCTCCATCTCGTCAAAAAATTATTCTTTTGCATATATTATTTCAATTTCAGATTTCTTTTCTAGTTCTCTCTCTTTTAATTTCAGTTTGAGCCTTTTTTTCAATAATGTTGAAGCTCTGCAACGAGTTCAGCTTTCCGCTGTTCTCCTTCCGACATTTTTTAATGGTTAGATCACTTAAAGAAGAACTCGCACTGGGTTAGTTAAGACCGCAGTGAGTAATCGTCAGGTTTATGTGTCGCAATATCCAAACCTGTACAGGATCTTTCAAAGGTGCTAATTTTTATTTTCTAGACTGAAAGTTCTCATCATCTAGGATTTTCTCACTTAGTGCTAATTACAGCAATTTGGTGTATTCTTTATGTGACACAAACAAGTCATCGTATATTTGCATTAACATGTTTATAAAGAGTATTCTGTGGTTGACAAATATTAAATGTTCATGTGAATGTAAAGATTTTCTTCTGTCTTCCCATGTTGGTGCAAACGGATGCAATGTCACATTAGCTGTTTCTTTTGTTTCAGGTTTGTCACTTGCATGAAGGTCACCGTTCAGGGATTCTTCTAAATACAAATTCCTCAAAGCGCTTTTCTCCATTTCCTCAATGATTTTGCTTTTTGCATCAGTTATATAAATTTTTGTTTTGATTTCCAGTTCTTTATTTTTAAGTTTCAATTGTACTTTAGCTTCTTCATTTCTTTGGTAACCGTGTATATATAGGTCTACCCTTCTATTCTATTAAATCAACAAGGCCTAGGACCATCTGAAACATTAGATTTCGCCGGGGACCTCTTATTGACTTACTTTCAGGGTTTGTAGGGTATACTATATTGTTCATCAACAATGGATAATCTACTTTTAATATTAAAATGAAATATATATTTAGCACCATTTTGCCACTTTCTCGCGTTTCCTAGCATTACTCATTGACTCCTGGTAGAGCTATTTTTACTCATCATTCGTCATTTACGGATGAAGCATAGCAGAATTTTGTGTATATTACTTTAAAATTATGTTTTATTTCTGTGTTTATAATTATGAAATATGGGTATATAAATAAAAGTTTTACAAATATATAAAATTACAAAGTTATTAAAAGTGTCTGTGTTGATTTATTTTTTAATTCAGTTGAATTAATTATTTTCCCGCCAAAACTCTATTGAGCAATTGGTTTGGACATATCACCTGACTACTGACCATAGACAGGTTTTGAATTTGTTTGGGGTGTTGGTCATTCTTGTTCCGTGCTGTGGTACCAGCAGGTTGTGTGTACATGCATTCTAGTATTTGAGTTTAGTGGACTTCTGGATCATGGTATTTTTGACTTTTTGTTTAATTTGGTTTTTACCTTGGAAGTTTAAGTATTGTTTCAGGGTGAGAATTCTATAATTTCCAGTAGTTAAAAACTTGCACGTTTAATTCTTTTAGCACAGCACAGCACTTGGTAAAATTTCCTTATATTATTGGAGAGTCTAATTTCCATAATTTTGGTAAGTCTCATTTGTTAAAAATTATTTGTAAATCGACGCCGTGGAAATGAAAGGTCGTATGTGGAATTTTGGTATTTTACAGGAGGCAATAAAAACCGTTTTTCAAAGAATATATTACACAACTGTGGATCTTAAGTTAAAGGCTGTTTTATTTTCTTTTTAGGACACAAGAAAACACATCTGTAATTTGATTAATGCATGAAAATAGTTAATACAGGTAAATATTTTGCAGATACGACCTTTAAGTATTTAGCAATACAAATATGAATTGTCGTAACTGCCACTTACAACCTTATTGTTGAAAGATTACGCAATAAAACAACCAGTTTTAGATCGTAAGTGGCACTTCCGACATTTCAACATCTTATTAAATCATTCGTTTATAATAGAAATTTTTGTTAAAAATAGATACCAAAAAAATAATTACCCTAAAACACTAAAATTAATATAAAGATACAAAACATTTTGAGATTCCCATTTGAGTGAAAACGATCGGAAATTGTAAATGTAAAAATACAATGTACGTTTCTTTTCAAACTTTCGCATGTATTAACATTAAAGGAACGTAGATAAAGAACATAATCAAACTGAAAAATATCAATATGATAGAAATGTCCCAATTACATCACTGTACTGTACTGTGGAATATTTATGTGTCATTTCAATGATACAGCAGGCTAAAAAAAACCCTGTCCTCTCGTTGTGTGAATTCTCTTTTGCAAATGCCCTCTCTTAAAATAATTACAAGTGATGATGCCAATTTGTAACTTTGTTACACAATACGGCAAACAATAGAGAACTGCAAATTTCTTTGTTGCCAGGCGCAGTTAATTAAAATAATGTATGCAAATAACTTCATGCCATATTTTGCATATAGATTCATTTATTTACACATTGAAATTTCTATGGATTTTTCGTTTTATCCGATCATGACAAGGAGCACATTGCGGATGTGACCGTTCAACATAGGATTCTTACTCCCCAACGGTACCTGATCCCCCCTCTGATATTTGTTTGGGTTCTTGTTTGCCCTGCTCCCAAATTGTGCAGTTTAAACGGACTTTGAGTTTAGATACTTAAGGAATCACTGTCTAGTTAGGAGAGTATGCCAGGGCATCAACAATAGTGGGAAACATGGGATAATTTGCATAACGGGCGAAGCCCGTTATGCTAAAATTATCCCATGTTTCCCACTATTGTTGATGTCCCTGGCATACTCTCCTAACTAGACAGTGATTCCTTAGATTTCCATTTCATCATATTCATTGTGAAATAAAATTGTAGATTTAGACTTTAAAAAATGTAGATTAGTAGATTTAAATTACATGAGGACTTCCATGCCAATTTCAATAGTCCTTGCACACTGACGTCAAACCCAAAGGCAGCCGCACGAGATTTACATGCATATTTGGCCTCCTTAGAGTCAGACACAGAGACAGATGTGCACGAGATTTGCATGCGTATTAGGCCTCCTTAGCAGCTGCTGACCTATCGACCTGCCTAATTTACATTTCAGCAGAATTATTAAGAAATAAACTCCCCATAACTTTCAAAGAATAATCACAGAGAAAAAAAATTAGAAATGGAAATATTGTTCGTTATTATATGTTCAACTTGGAAGAATTTCCCAACAACCACATTTACATTTCATAGAAACCCTCAATATAACGTTGTATAGCCTTATTTTATTTTGAAATTCAAAGTTAATACCTTTTGCTTAAGTAAGCTATGCAGACAACGTACTTGTGCTGATATAAGAATATTTTTTTTACTAGATTTACGAGTATTTTCCTTTCTTTATAACGTCAAGGCATCAGATCAGTTGAATTGACGACGAATTTTCCCGTTATTTCCCGATCATGACAAGGAGCACACAGCGGGTGTGACCGGTCAGCAGGCGATGCTCACTCCTCAATGGCACCAGATCCCACCTCTGATGTTTCGGAGGTCCGTGTTTGCTCTGCTCCTATTTTTGTATTGTTTTATGGACTTTGATATTGAATACTGTTCGTTATCTCCATATCCTTCTTCTGTATCATTAGATACACTTGTATTGGTGCAGTTTCTTTTTTGTTCTTTTTTAATTAAGTTCCGGTGATATAAGCTTGCATCATTTAAATATGGTTTAACATAAACATTTTACTGCCACATGATAACAATGAGCGTGAATCTTCATGAAAAAAAACTTGTTTTCAAAAATACCAGTTTCATTTTCATCTAGATAAAATAAATCTACCACCTTTTGTGATTAAAAGGATGCCTTCATTTTAAATTCTTGTGTCCCCCTCTCAACATAAGAATTTAACAATTTTAACCAAATATTTTGGAAAGCAAATATGATCAACATTGTTCATTACTTTGAATTTTTATAGCTTGTTTTATATTAGGTTTTTGTCTTTACGCTAGCTGTCATCTTCTGATTGTCTGTATCTTTTATTCCTGAAAAGTTGGCCCATTTAATGAAGAGGGGTTTTTCTTATACTCTTTCTATCTCTGAAATTTAATTTAACTTTTTGCTACTTTATTTCAAAGGTTTTAAAAGAATTTTTTAGAGAATTCTTCTCACTGTATTTTTTTCTCTGAAAATTTAAATACGTCATACTATCATCATTATTACAATTTTAGTTTATTTCATATTTATTTAAGAGTTGGTTTTCTTAGTATCAGAGTAAATTTTAATGATTGTTTTAGAATAATTCTCATAGTTGTATCATGTACATAATAAATTCAGTATAACTTAATCGCACCTGAATCAAAAAAAAATAATAATATGGTGTAAAACGTTCGCAAGTGAAATATACTCACAAATTACATCAACTTTAATGTACATCACTTTAAAGAGCCTTATAACTTCTTGGTTTAGGTTTAGTTGAAAAGTTGTTTATTATAATCTTTGAGTAACATTTAGTTTTTTACTTGGGTGCAGATATCACAAAAAAAAAATTAAAGGTATGTTCTTAGTTACATTAAAGACTGTAAATAACTTATTGAATTTTACTTAGAATATGATAAACTTACATTTTTTAAAAAATAGTAAACTTATTACAATTAAATATTTGTTCAATTTAGCGCTTTTGGCGAAAAGTAGCTATTTCCAAATAAAATACATTCTTAAACACGTCTTTGGGAATTTATATAGACCGAGTATACATTCAGGGATGTATTAATTTGCTTTGCTTTCTTCTGCAGAATACAATTCCTGTCAACAATATCGCATGTAAACTAAACGTAATATATTTAAAGTAACAATTCTATATTGAGGCAGAAAAATGTTGATACTTGTATAATAATTTCTTATAAACTTGTAACTTCTGAAGTATTATTTTTTTATCAATGTAATTTTCATATCGAAAGCTATTTGTTCAACAATGCAATTCTCCGTTATTACATGCATACAAAATCGGCAAACGATGTTTAAAAATAGTTACGGAAGTTTAAATTAAAGGTCGTATCTACCACATACAACCATTCAATTTTAACTCCATTGTACCAAATAATGTCGTATGTGCCACTTACAACCTTTCATATCGATGGGTTGTAGATACGACAAAATAATATTTAGTGTTACCATGGTAACTATTTGGAATATAACCACATTTTTTTGTCAGGAGATGTGATCTAATGTTCGCATATTGAATATCTAAAAATCACTATAAGGTCGTAAGTGGCACTTACGTAAATGTAAGTGTAAATAATTGTTTTATTTTATCGCTAAACTTTCATAATTAAATAGGTTCAGTGGAGATTACTTTATAAATTAAATTTTTGAGTGTTAAAACTATTTTGATATTGAGTTAATGCGTTAAGATACGTATTAATCAGTGAGAGACTATTTTATGATAAGTGTTTTGTATTATTATATGAACATTTGATTGTTATAGGCTTTGCTGAGGTTTTGTACATTATTTTACAGGACCATACCGATGTCTTTATTATCAGGAATTTCTTATTTATCATGTGTGAGATGAAATGGAATTAACGTAATATATAACCTACTGAACTTTCAAACCAGTGTTGTCTTATTTTATTATACAACCAGGGTTTACACAGAGTTACGTGGGGAGCGCTGATATATGATTGAAAATGATAGCAATAAACGTCGGAGAAATATCATTGTTAAATTTACCACAAAAAAAGTTAATAACAATAGCATTGCAAAAGGAGTAAAATTTAAAATGTTTTCTCTGCCTTTTGTTTTCTAATAACATAATATCTTCCTGGTTAATCAGTAATCGTATTCACATCGCATTCACAACTATAATTGTGTAGTCCTGATTTGAAATCAACACTTTTTTGAAAAATACACATGGTTGTTGTTTCAAAACTCGTAAGGTTAATAAGCGGCCATAGAAGTTTTGTCTCATTAACGTTGAAATGCCTTTAGTTAGAGATTTTTTTCGCACTTATGCATTTTTTTTTCCTAAATTTAATGTATCAAAAGAAAAAATGAGTCATAATGACTTTCAATCTTATAAGTACTAATTCTCTGTTTTTTAATCAATCACCCCTCTTTTCCCGAATCCGTAAATCCATATTCTGTCCTAATTTAATTATCCCACCCAAAGACGGTGAGATACGTCATCATAACTCACACACCAGGGTATGTTTATCTCTTGTTGGTGTATTTCTATCAGAGACAGGAACTGGCCGTCCTTATCAATCATTTGTAGTGTTCTTGTATTTGTATCACACACAAGGATGTTTGAATGTACATCTGTACAGATTCCTCAAGGCCATAGTCCCGATCCAGAAGGAGGCCCTTAATAGGAGAAGCGATAATTTCCTCCACGATCCGTCACTACTACACCGTTATGAAAATCAGAGACAATGACATCTCCATTATGATTCTCCGTTATGTAAATAGGGATTCTATACAGAATCTTGCCATCAGTGTTGCTTTGTTCTGTGGTTTGTATGCATTGGCCTGTGTTATTATAACGGTTACTTTGCCTGTTGTTTTATTATGAATTCCCACTAGTAGATCTTCATTGAAGAGGGAACAGAAAACACACCGTGGTATATATACTATTATGTTTTACAAGTGTAGATATCTTTGTGTTATCAATACTTTGCTTTATTATGCTGAAATTCTCATTTATATAAATAAGTTCACGGGCTAGATTTACTGTGTGTATTCCGTAAGTCCATGAATTGCACACATATGGCTGTTGATGTAGTATATCCCCTTCTTTGTTTGTCAGGGTTAGACTCTTATTCCATGCAGTTATCATTGATCCAAACGAGATCTGACGTTAAACATACAATATGATGTACACCATTAACATCTGTCACTGTGGCAGTCTTGTATAGCACGGGTTTAGACAACATTTTTAACAGACAGCCACTGTTTATTGTCTTTTTCCCGTCATTATGATTTGGATGTCTCTTACGAGCTTATTTATACTCTCCATGTCCTTTTCTTCACTTTCGGGGTACAAAGCTTGATGCATAAAACAAGGGGTGTCGTTTTTTTTTCCGGAACACGGATCTTCTTTACAAAAAGGAGAAAATTCACCGGTCTCTTTGTTGACTGTTCAAATCTATGTTCATAGTTCTCTATCATGGCAAGGTGTCTGTTCATATTCCTGATCTTTTGTTGTTGTTTTCTATTAATAAAACGTTGGTGTCTAGTTTTAACATCACAAATTACAGTGTCAATAAGGTCCTTTAGTCTCTGTGTTTTGGTTGATATTTCTGATTGAAGTTTGAATAGTTTTTTGTGACAATTATTTTTATCATTTTTTATTCTCTTAAGGTGATAAAAACAATTATGAAAAAAGTTTCTCTTAATATTCTGAATGAATGCTCTGTTTTGATGACTCTTTTGAATATATGCTGTTCCTATATCATTTAATTTATGTTTTACATGTTCACCACACTGAGGACAGATAAGAAGTTCACACGATTGACAATAATTTCTATAACCTCTGTCTGTGTGTATCTTACATTTCTTTTCTTTTGAAGTCTCTCTATATTTTTCGCGGTAAATCACAATCATGGATCGTATGTCTTTGTTTACACGACAGACAAATGTCACGTGTACAGGTGAAACAAAGGAATTCAGCGTCCGCCCAGCAATCTGAACACTCGCGTACTTTACAATGCGTGCTTACCCCTAACTTGTTCATGATATGTAGAGTCTAGTTTTTCTGTTTTATAACATAAACCTTATATATTGGATTGTTCAAAGAGCACTTCAGTGGATGCATCCTGAAAAAAATTAAAAATAATACTTAAACCCAACTCAAAATAAAAAATTAAATAGTTAAAATGTGGAGATAACGATTAATATATTCATGCTCAAGGATCCATTTAATCATTACAAATCAGAATCAGAGCAAACATGGACCTCTTTAAACATCAGAGGTGGAATCAGGTGCAATGGAGCAGTGATAATCCCCTGCCGACAATTCTCCTTGTCATGATCAGAAATCTATTAAATGCTCTGTGTAATATTGCAATAAAGGTATCTGCTTTCGATTTAAATGGAATTTTCTATTCATACTCGTGTCCGTTGTTGTCCACCTACATGCACGAAATTAAACCTTTAAATTATTGACAAACAAGTTGATGGTGCAAGAATTATAACAGTCAGGTTTTATTAACCATTTGTCATATTCTATGGTGGAAACAATAACCTTGTTTGGAAAAGCATTTTATCATGAAGCAGACTGGACAAACAACTAGTCTGTGAGCCAATGCTCGCTAGTAATGCCCCGCTCTGATGTGAAAATACATACACTTATATGTTAATTAAAATTTACACAAGTTCAGTTACGGGCATATGCACGGACAATTAGGAAGTTGACATCAGATTAATGCAAAAATAAATCCCATCATATGGCATGCCACAACAAAGTATGTGCTAAAATTTCAAGCATCTGCAATATAAGTATTATACATGTATATATATATATATTATGTACTTGCTGGAAAAAACTGCGACGGAAATGTGTTAATTATGTTTTGTACGTTGACATTATTTTCTGCAATTTTTTTTTAGATACACTATTCTTTTTCTACAAGTGGACAAGTTTCCTCTACATCGACGCTGCATGTTCATAAACTTCATTGCGTTCAATCTGATATTGAAGGCAAAATGTATTCCTTTGACAACCCTTGGAGAAATTGTAGAAATACCTACTATATAAATTTCTCAATAACTATATCTACATTTAATGCATTTCCAAAGAAACCTTTTTTTAAGAGTACTCCTTGATTTGCTCCACAAATACTCGGAATACCTCGGGCACCATCCGGAAAAATGTCGAGTACCGACCGCTACGTCCGAGAAGTTCTTGGCCTCTCTTGTAAATTATTACATAGTTTTTAAAAATGTGTTAAAATTCAATTCTTAAGAAAAGAAACATTGCATTTCAATGTGTGTTTTTTTTTGTACATTTTTATTTGTTTATTTGTTTTTTTGTTTTTTTTGGAAATTTCATCTTTAGCCAATTGAAAAAAAGTTTTTTCCTTTATTTCATGGCTTTTTGAACTGTTGATATTTTTAGTAGTCTGCATGTGGGTGTAAAGATTCCTCAATCTTAGCTAGCCAAGGGTTTCCGATCCGCTTTACATCTCAACCATAGTAGATTTCGGATCAGAAAACCTTGGCTAGCAATGATAAATATGTAATGCTAATTTTAACTGATTATTTTAATGCCGAGTCCGACGGCAGTATCTCATCCGTATATCGGCCAAAATATTAAAAAGATGTGATCAGTTAAACTTTAACTTAAACATGAAATGTTTTCCTTAGACAATCAATAATCAATACGCTACTGTATCGTTCAATATAAAATTAAGCGATATATTCCAACAATATCTTTTTTGTGTAAAAACTCTTTATAAATAAAATTAAACATGCTGAAAGCTATAACTTCTTTTTTTTGTCCTAAAAATCGGTAAATGACTTTTATAAAAATCTTCACACGTGAGAATCATTCTCTGCAAGACCTCATATCTATTTTTATTTATATTTGAAGATTCTGCAAGTTTCTTCTAAGTTTCGATAAAGTTGATATGCATGGACCGAACAAATAAAAA
>PRKT01001316.1:31751-52441 GCA_003671525.1 Saccostrea glomerata | reverse complement strand
TCTGCGAACTCTACCTGTCTGCGCGCTTCCGGGAGGTGGGGGGGGCAAGTGTCCTTCTTAAAAAAGAGCATTAAATGACACCCTGTCTGCAAAATCAAATAATTATTTTCATTGATGTTATAGATTTAAATATAAAATTTGAAATAAATAAGTTGTAAGCTAAGATAATAAAAAATTAAGTTTGTAACATTCCACATGAAAGAATTATTCAAACAAAATAAACAGGATTAAATCACAATCAATACTTGAATTCGAAATTAAAAGATTGTTGCACTTATATAATGGCAATATATACGACAACCATTGCTACTCACGCCGTGTAAATATTCATCTTCAAAACCACGTCTTTTCAGCACGTTATCGCAAGTGCGCTGTGGGGAAAAGGATAACGTCATCAAAAAGTAACAAATGAAATGCGACTATTACGTCACAGACGGCGTGACAGGCAAAGAGTTAATTCATAAAGAAGACCCATATCAGATAGACAAAGCGAAATGGTCGAAAGACGTAGAAAAATGGGCTTCTGTGACATACCCCGACATTGTAAACTTTCTCTTGTACACAACAAGTGCTTATACACTCGACGAACTGAAATCATATAAAGGGTTAGAAGCGTATACATGTAACGAGTTCGTGAGAGAATGGGTAAGGGATGTTGCAGTGTGTGAAATTAATGGCTTGTGCGTACACACTTCTCGGATAAGACATCCTTTTTTACGATTTGTTTTAAAAGGCATGATCGATAGGACAAAAGAAAAAAAAACTTTGCATCGTTTGATCATGTTTAGATCAAAGATTTCCGTAGCTGATAATGTAAATTCGGATGGAAATTTAATCTTTGTGTCAGGTTATTTTCTATTCAAATCTTCATGTCTCACAAATCTTCAACATTCCATTTAAATAATGAAAACTAAAAACAATTAACTGTATTGCACAGTTCTGTACTTGTGAATTTGAGTGATTTTATCAGTTGGTGTAAATTAATTAATAATTAAATTATTACTTTTAGGTAATGCACTCACAGCGCCTACGTGAATCCCCCTTAACCCTTGGGTCATTCCCAGTTGGCAAAATTCTTGCAGCACACTGCAACTGTATGGCAGGTCTGTGAGAGGCCTGCACCCACATAGCCGCAATCCAGGACAGTGACGGAAACTAAATCTTAGTGGCTACCTGCTTCGCTGAAAGGAGTCTCTTATGCCAGAATTGAAGACATAGACTTTACATTAGCGAAAGCTAAGAAAAAGGCCCTGGACTCACAGTTTTCAGAAACGCTATATGAAAAGAGAGGAGGAATGCAATTTAAAGCCATAGATGCTCCATTAGATGATGAATAAAGGACATTTCTCAACAAACTCAGCCAAACTGCAGCACAGTCAGCAATATTAAGTGTCAAAAATTCATTCCAAGAAGCTTTTATACCCAAAGCACTGGAACAGAAATTCCCTATTGTATTAAATGACTTGCTTATGACAGATCTCCTTCAGGCACTGTTCAGGGATATTATGGAAGTCTGTGAAAAATTGCAAGTGACTGTGACAAAAGAAGAATCGGACTGTATGAGAAAGCCACCCAACAACTAGCTACCAAAAAGCTTTAGAACAGATTTCGAAGTAGTTGCATAACAGCATCCTGCATGTATGCAGCTTGCCACAGCAACCCTGCATCCCCATCTGACAGCTTACTAAGGGCTATATGCAACCAAGAAATTGCAAACACCAGCAACTACATGGGGCTGTGCACATGTGAAACAAGCCCGTGGAGTCTACTGTGAGGCAATGCGCCATATCCATGAAAACTTTACAGTAGAAGATGCCGGGTGTTTAATAAATTTATTAAGTAGACTCTCAGCAGATAATTCATGAAATAGAAAATAAAGATTATTGCTTCGTCAAAAATTTGAGATCAGAAAAAATACCCCGTATGTGGCTTTTAAGAAAGAAAATTGAGAGTAAACATACTTAACCCGAAATACACGTGGATTTCAGATGTTGATAAACAGTCTAAACACCATTCAGGAAGTTGCATCATGTGCATCTAAAAAGAGTTCCCTTAATTCAGTGGAACAAATTTTGCTAAATATATGATATTCCTAGTATATGAATCCAACATTAAGGACATACGCAGCGTACCTTACCTACTGATAACTTTTCAACATATTCCTAATTTAAGATTATTGTGCCCATCATAGTTATCTCTTTTAATATGAGTGTACATAAGTTTTTAACTGTTCACCATTGAATCACTGGGGTACCAACGCTCAATTTGAGTTTACTCCATAAAGGGAAGAAGAAGAAGTGCCATCAGTTGTTCAAACACAAAAATCAGCATGCATTACCAGGGGATTTGGGAAGATATCAAATTATGAACATTTTTGCATTATTCAAAGAAAAATATGCATTTACATTTAAAGCATTGCACACAGGTCCTTCTTTTAGTGGAACTCTTCAGCTCCAGGGAAGAACCCAATAAAGTTCAAACTACGTTGCGTATGACCTTAAATTGTAGACCTAAATAAAGTTGCCGAAAATGGAAAAAAGAAAAAGAAATTGTCTCTCTTTATATAGAACTTCATTTGACTAAGTTTATTATGATTGGCTATTTTCTTGCGTATGACCTAAAAATCAAAGCAAGACCAATGGTAAAACTTCTATTTTATTCTATTTATTATGAAAATAAATATAATTAGTTATTTCAATATTTCTATCTTATGTACAGATGATACAAACAAAAAAATGGATGCCTGGATTGGTATATATTTTTTGGCCTAATTTCATTGCAAATGATGCAAGAAATAAATTTCTAGAATATCAAAAAATTGTAAACCTTCTGTGATGTTCAAAAGTCTGCCCCTTTGAAACCATCCTTATTAATCTATACAAATATTTTTAACTTTAAATTACATTTTTATCCAAATTTGAATGAAAAATTAAAAACTACGCGGTGAAAGTTCTTAATTTTATTCATTTGAACATGACCCAAGTTGTTATTTCAAATTCCTTGAGAAACGTTTGTTTGTATCATCTGTCCTTAATGCAATTTACAAAATGTCTCTTACGTTAAGTTAATTGTTCTTTGATTTTAATCATGATTAATCAATTTTTTAACATTGGTAGAGTTCTGTATATCGGAGGGTTGACTTATTATTACATCCCTCTTCTCTTCAATGTTCTGACCCTCAGATTGAATAGAAAATAGATTAGTTAAATATTAAGCTATCAATCATGTTTCCCATATATTGCTATCAGATTTTAAAAATATACATCTTGCATATAATAGGTACAATCACCATATTTTTATGACTCCGTAACCAGAGATTCGGGAATACATAGTCTTGTCGTGTCCGCCCTGTCTGTCTAGCTGTCTGTTTGTTCAAACAAAACTTTAACCTTGCACATAAATTTTGATTTTGCAGAGCTATGACCTTTATATTTTACATATGTATCTATTGTAACAATTACTATCTTTTTTGACCTTTTGACCTTGACCTTGGAGTTTGACATACATTACACTGGAATTCCAAACTTTTACTTTGGCCATAACTTTTAAACAGTAAATACTAGGACTATTGTTCTTCACAGATGTAATTTTTGTGACAAGACCTTTCATTGGACACCAACAATCACAAGACGAACGACTACCTTTAAGCAATCGCTTAATGGTAGCTTAATGGTGACTTAATGGTGGCTTAAAGAAGTTAATTCCTTTAAGCCACCATTAAGTCACCATTAAGCTATACTTACAGGTGCTTAATGTCCAAACTCCATTAAGCTACCATTAAGCCACCATTAAGCTGAGCTTAATGGTGACTTAATGGTCAACCCTCATTAAACTTTTACGCATCTTATATAGAATATTTGAACTAGCTTATAGTTATTTTAATATCATTTACGCAAAATCTATTCCATTTCATAATTCTTTCTCGATCATAATTTCTACGAGTTTTTTGTCAACATGCATAAACTTGATCACTGGGAACGAAGTTAGCTAATAGCCACAGGGGCTTGCTCGAGGTGTCTAATTTTTTCTTTAAGTCATTTACAGTGATAATAAAACAAGATTTCATGTATCAGAACTGTATATTATTTTTATTTTTTAAATTAACCATTATTACATGCGTTGTTTTTATTTTTAGTGTATATGATTTCTAAAAATAAATAATTATTACACACCGTGAGAAAGTCCTTGTGAAATATCTTAAATGTACAATACCAAAAATCAATTTGCTTTTAGAATTATCTATATTCCGAACACAAAATATATATTACTTTATTAAAATGGTCATTTTATTTCATATGCCAAAAGAAACATTCCGCTACAAAATTTACAGGAATATAACTACAGTATATGATCTCATGGAAAAAAAACTGTGTCCTTTTTTTTGGGGGGGGGCTACTGGTATACAAATGTTTAGTTTTCAAAAATTGACTTTTACCATGAAAAACTTTTTAACGGCTTTTACATCATGAATAATTTTAATAAATTCATTATTTTTTTTAATAATGCAGCGGTAAGTATCTGTCAAAATCTAGTCGGCCTTCAATGATTGTTATTTCAAAATCGATTTTCAGAGGAACAGACGATCAGATTAAACATGACATCCGACCAGATGTATACACATTAAGAAACGGGGTAGGATTAACAGATAATCCGTGTACAGTAAACCGGCTGGTCAGACAATAGACCTTAATTAGGTGTCCCCCGTCCCCGGTCAACTAACAGGAAACTATATACATACACAACGTACACTGACAGATTTTAATGATCAATTATTTTAAAAAAAAATTAAATTTAACGCAAGCATATAACACATCAAAAATTATGATTCATCGTAAAAAGTCCATTATTTTGATACCCATTATGATACAAAAAGAATTGAAACTGAATATGATATTCTAAAAACAGTTTTTGTAAACGTAATTAACCAGGTAACTCTCACGCGAGGATTGTCACTAAATTGTTGATACAGAAACCGTTAATATCCGCAGTATATTAAAAATAATAGTAGAATCTGTTTTTTTCTTCTTGCTTTTTCGATGATAGACTTTTCTGTTTTATCTATAATTAATTTATCTTCAATCATGATTTAATGCTTACATTTCGAAAATTTTCTAATAACACTAACAGAGCGAAGAACTCATTTACACTACATCAAACAAAAATCCGAACTCTGTGTAGAAATATATATATATATTAATGTGTTAAGATCCAAAAATAAAATTGTTTATATTTTGATTAATAAACCAATTCAAGACGTTTGGAAATGTTCAACAAAATTCTAGTAAAAACCGTAACAAGTCCAAACAAATTTTGAAAAAAAATAAAGGTTAAATATTTAATATTTTCCACTTTTAAACAGGAGCGGCGATAGCGTAATGGATAAGTCGTTTGCCTTCCAAACCAAAGGTCAGGGGTTCGCGCCCCCCACTGCGGCGATTTTTTTTTTTTTTTTTTTTTTAATTTTGAATTTCGTTCTTTTTCATTGTTTTTACCAAATCAAGATAAAACGAACTCTACATTTATAAAAATGATAACAAATCATTATAAAAATAATTTTTCACCCATATAAACAATATAATCGACTGCGTAATGTGACTTAATGGTGGCTTAATGGTGGCTTAATGGTGGCTTAATGGTAGCTTAATGGTAGCTTAATGGAGTTTGGACATTAAGCACCTGTAAGTCTACCTTAATGGTGGCTTAATGGTGACTTAATGGTGGTCTAAAAGTAACCATTCAGAACCTGTAAGCCACCATTAAGTAACCATTAAGCCACCATTAAGCTACCATTAAGTTAGAAATTTGGCTTAATGGTGGCTTAATGGTTACTTAATGGAAGTTTACTGGTGGCTTACAGGTGCTTAATGGTGGCTTAATGGTGGTTTAAAGGCGGCCTTTAAGCCACCTTTAAGCACCTATAAGCTACCATTAAGTCAAGCTTAATGGGAGCATTTCATCTTGTGAATTTTGACATTTTTACTTTTAACTTGGAGATTAACGTACTTTAAAAATACTTTACTATTGGCCATAACATTTGAAGGATAATGCCTAGGGCTTTCATGCTTCACGTATAGATGTAATCCTTTTGAGAAGACCTTTCATTCGATACCAGCAAATTTTGAGCCTTTGACCTTAACCTTGGAGATAAACAAACCTTTATAAAATTAAAAAAACGAAAAAAGTCTTGTGTTTCTAGGTGCAAGGTTGAATCATCGATATCTAATGCAATTGATATAAAGGGTTTTGTTACAAACATATCTCTTTCTTGTAAAATGTCTAGCTAATTATGATATCAGACTCATGTCTGTATTAGGAAAAAAACCTTTTATTTACAATTACCTGTCAACTGCTCCAGTCTGTATGCACTAATTCTGTTACTGCTGTATGTTCCTATCCAGATGATATCGGTCTTGAAATCATAACTAAGGCTCCAGGGTCTGTCCATCTGTAGCTTTTCTTTCATTATCACTTTAAGGAATTTGCCGTCCTTGTCAACAATATGTACGGTGTCGGTGCTAACATCACATATCAGGATGTGTGACAAGGCATCTGTACAGATTCCACGTGGTTCTAGTCCTGATCCTAGTGGGTTGTCAGTGTACGAAAAACGATGATTTCCTCCACGATCTGTCACCACTATACAGCCAGTGTCAGACACAGTAACATCTCCATTGCGGTTTTCTGTAATGTACATTGGATATCTGTATAATGCTTTACCTTTAGCATCGTGTTGTATTGACTGCATGTGTTGTCCTGTGCTATTGCAAATATTTACCGTGGCTATCTTTTTATGACTTTCATATATCGCGAAGAGTATATCTGCACTGGTGGGGGAGCAGTAGATACAATAAGATCTCGAAGGTCCCGTATTCTTAATAAATGTAGACTTTGTTCTGTTAACTTTAGATAGTTTTATGATGTTACCATCCGTGTCTATATACAAAAGATCACCTGTAATATCCACAGTATGTACACCAAATCAATTAAATATATCTGTCAGATGATGCAGTGTTTCTTCTGTTATATTTGTCAAAATGAGAATGCTTTTATCACTGATCCAGACTTGGTCTGATTTAATGCACGAAATGTGTCTTTCATGACTTACATTCAGAAACTATAAAGACATTTCTGTATGCAAACATTAATTTCTTACTAGACTTCTTTTCTTCTTTATGATAGGAGGATGCCTTATTAAATGCTCCAGTCTATATGCACTCATTTTGTTGCTGCTGTATTCTCCTATCCATATAAGGCCTGTCTTGAAATCATAACTAAGGCTCCAGGGTCTGTCCATACATAGTTCTTCTTTATTTATCAGTGTCAAGAAGTTGCTGTCTTTGTCAATAATAAGTACTGAGTCGCTGAAAGAATCACATATCAGGATGTGTGACAGGAAGTCAGTACAGATTCCACGTGGTGATAGCCGTGATCCAGATGGGTGTTCAGTGTACGAGAAGCGATGTTCTCCTCCACGATCTGTCACAACTACACCGCAAATTAAGTCAGATACAATAACATCTCCATTGCGGTTCTCTGTGATATGCATGGGATATCTGTATAATACTTGCCCTTTAGCATCGTGATGTATTGAATCCATGTGTTGTCCTGCGCTATTGTAAATGTGTACCGTGGCTATCTTTTCATGACTTTCATGTATCACGAGGAGTATATCTCCATTGGTGAGAGAGCAGTAGATACAGTGTGGTTCCCAAAATTCCGTATTCTTCATAAATGTAGACTTTGTTCTGTTATCTTTAGAGAGTTTAATAATGCTACCTCTCTTGTCTATATATATCAGATCACCTGTACTAGTCATTGTATGTACTCCCATTCCACTTAATATATCTGTCAGATGATGTAATTTTTCACCAGTTGTATTAGTTAAAATGAGTTTCCTATCACAGCTAATCCAGACTTTGTTTGATGTAACGCAAGAAATATGACTTACATGACTAACATTTGGCACTGTGACAAACATAATCGTTAGCAAACGTTCATGTTTTACTTGATTTCTCCCCATTTTTATAATTGAACTGTTACTTCTCAGATGTTCCAGTCTGTAGGCACTAATTTTGTTGCTGCTGTATGATCCTATGCAGATAAAGTCGGTCTGGAATTCATAACTAAGGCTCCATGGTCTGTCTATCCGTAGTTCTTTTTTCGTAATCAGTGACAAGAAATTGCCGTCCCTGTTAATCATCTGAACTGTGTCGGTGCTAGCATCACATATCAGGATGTTTGACAAGGCGTCAGTACAGATTCCACGTGGTAATAGCCGTGATCCAGATGGGTGTTCAGTGTACGAGAAGCGATGGTCTCCTCCACGGTCTGTCACAACTACGCCACGGAATAAGTCAGACACAATAACATCTCCATTGCGGTTCTCTGTGATATACATTGGATATCTGTATAATTCTAGACCTTTAGCATCGTGTTGTATTGAATGCATGTGTTTTCCTGTGCTTTTGTAAATGTGTACTGTGGCTATCTTTTCATGACTTTCATGTATCGCGAAGAGTATATCTCCATTGGTGGGGGAGCAGTAGATACAATGTGGTTCCCAAGGTTGTGTATTCTTCATAAACGTAGTCTTCGTTCTGTTATCTTTAGAGAGTTTGATTATGTTACCTTCCTTATCTATATAAATCAGATCACCTGTACTAGTCATTGTATGTACTCCCATTCCACTTAATATATCTGTCAGATGATGTAGTTTTTCATAAGTTGTATTAGTCAAAATAAGATTGTTATCGTCGCTGATCCAGACTTGGTCTGATGCCATACAAGAAATGTGTCTTACAAGATTAACAATTGGCACTTTTGCAGACATCATCGTAAGCAAATTTTCATGTTTTACTTGGTTTCTCCTCATTTTTATAATTGGACGATTACTTGTCAAATTATCCAGTCTGTTTAGGTATCGGCACGCACACATTATGTTGCTGCTATATGTTCCAATCCAGATGATATCTGTCTCGAATTCATAACTAAGGCTCCAGGGTCTGTCTATCCGTAGTTCTTCTTTCTTTATCAGTGACAAAAATATGCTGTCCTTGTCAATAATCAGTACTGAGTCGCTGTAAGCATCACATATCAGGATGTGTGACAGGACGTCAGTACAGATTCCACGTGGTAATAGCCGTGATCCAGATGGGTGATCAGTGTACGAGAAGCGATGGTCTCCTCCTCGATCTGTCACAACTACACCACGGAATACGTCAGACACAATAACATCTCCATTGCGGTTCTCTGTGATATACATGGGATATCGGTATAATTCTCGACCTCTAGCTTCGTGTTGTATTGACTGCATGTAATGTCCTGCGCTATTGTAAATGTGTACCATGGCTATCTTTTTATTACTTTCATATATCGCAAATAGTATATTTCCATTGATGGGGGAGCAGTAGATACAATGTGGTTCCCAAAATCCTGTATTCTTAATTAATGTAGACTGTGTTCTGTTATCTTTAGAGAGTTTAATAATGTTACCTTTCTTGTCTATATATATCAGATCACCTTTAATAGTCACTGTATGTACTCCCATTCCACTGAATATATTTGTCAGATGGTGTAATTTCTCACCTGTTGTATCAATTAACATGAGTTTGTTTTCATCACTGATCCATGCCTGATCCGATGTTACTCCAGAAATATGACGACCCCAGCTTACATCTGTCAATGTGACAGACATCAGTAGCAGTAGACTATCATCTGTTACTTGTCTTTTTCCTGTCTCTATTATCTCGATTTTGTTCAGTAAATTATTTACACGCTCGATTTCGATTTCCTCAATCCAGGGGGACAAGGCATGTTGTTTTAATTGTGGGTCCTGCTTTTTCCTCAAGACATACATGTATATTCTTTTAAGAATTAAAAGGCATTTTACTGGTCTGTTCGCTGATTGTTCAGAAAGCTGGTCACTGTACTCTGTGCTTACAAGAAGTCTGTGATTTTTTTTCTCCTGTTGTTTTAATTTACTAATAAAAGATTTATTTCTAATTTCAATCTCATAAATTACAGAATGAATAAGGTCCTTAAGTTTACAGGTTTTTGTAGACATATCTGCTTGAATCTTTGAAATTCTTGTGTGCAAAGTTTTTATATCAGTTTTTATTCCTGCAAGAAGACGAAAGACGTTACAAAGAGTATTGCTTTTGATTTGTTGAATGGTTTGTTTATGTTGTTGCCTATTTGTTTCATATAATGTGCTAATGTCACATATATTGTGATTTTTATGTGTTTCCCTTTGCTTAAATGAAGGAAATATCTTATGTTTTCTGTATTCAGTACATTTAATACAGACAGGAAGTTCACATGACTTACAGTACTTTTCATAGAACATATCTGGATGTCTCAAACATGTTTCTTGCTTTATAACGGTTTCGTTTTTCTCATGGTTAAGCACAACATGAAATTTGGTATGTTTATGGATAATATGTTTCTTCTTACACTGTAAACATAGGTCGTGGTTACAAGTGTTACATAGGAACTGGGCGTCACAATGACATTCAGAGCACTGGGTGTTGAATATTTGCTTGTCCATGATGTTGAGGATCGAGTCCTTTTTAATCCGATCTCCTGAAATTGAATGAATAATCATACAGGTTCTAACAGTTTCAACGTAGAAGCATCAGAAAATGATCAGATACAGTGCAAATGGATATTCAAAGGGTGTTAATTGCAGAGAGTAAAATCTACAAAATGCTTAATGTAGTAACATAAATATATATTTTGGTAAATGAATGCCAGTTTAAGATTTATTTCAATGCATTAAAATGTATATTCAGATGTCAGTGTTTAGAATACAGTTCCAAAAACATTGTTTGAGAGACATCAATTCTACTACTGTAAATTAGTCTCACATCCACATCTTTAGATCTTTAGAGAAATAATAGTCACTCTGTTTGTTTTGTTTGTACTGTTTGTATAGATTTTCCCCTTTAATGAATTACATGTAAAAAGGATAAGTAATTAACATGTAACAAGGAACCCTTTCTAAATTGGGTCTTAACGGTCACCTAAAAATAATGAGTTTCTCAGGCTATGATAACGTTTGGAAGCTTGAACTTATAATTCATGACAAAATCCCCAACACAAGAAATTTGTGCCCCGAAAATTGGCAATTGACTTATAAAATTTCAGAATTTTTTGCTTGATGCAGAACTTTTTTTTCTTGTTCAATCGAAATGTATGCACAATACTGAGCATTCAATTCTCAAGTAAACTCTGACATAATTATTTTAGGTACTATACTTCTTATCCATGAATGCTAGAACATTTTGTAAAGTATTTGTATAATAGAATGTATATATATTACGTAATTGAAGTTTCCGCAGAGCTGCCGTATATTGACAGTACTAGTTACACCGGAGCTGCCCCTATTATGTATATATAGGGTGTGAACGCACGCGTGACGAGAAAAACTCAGAAACAATTAAAGTAGTGGAATAAATTAACAAATTGTGAAATTATATTTTGGATGCTTTGTACGTAATTTTGTAATTATGATCAAGATGTAATAACCTTGTAAACTGAAATATTTATTCACGCTACCAAGGGAGGAATTTAATTAAATCTAAGGAGGATTTTAAAATAGCAAAAAGAACCACACGCTCGGTTCTGCGACAACTTGTATCAAACTCTAACTAACATAATTGATAAGTTTTTCATCATTTGAGGGAATGACCACATTTAACTCTGTGTGTTGGATCTCTTTTCTCCAACTCTGTTGCTTTTAAGTCTGAATAAAATTTCACTTTTGAAAATTTAGAAAATAATTCTGCCACTTTTACCTCCGATTTAAAAGTTAATATAACATTAGACTATGATATATTAGTGAGTGTCCTCATTGCTGCCTAAACATTAAGATTTTGCACAAATTTGCCCTTAATTGAACATTAAATATGAATAAAAGTTTTTGATCTTCAGTGATATAGAATTAAACTGTTCCATTATTAAGATCTTAAATTAAACTTGTTCTACTTACGTAGATGTACGTAGATGTATTTGTGGTATCAAAGACTGGTTGAAAAAGGTACTGAGTAAATGAGTTTATTAAGGGTTCACAGTCTAGATAGGAGGCTATGCCAGCGCATCAACGGTAGTGGGAAACATGGGCAAAGCACGTTATGCTAAAGTTACCCACTCTCGTTGAAGTCCCATAGTCGTTGAAGTGGCATAGTATCGTTACAAGACTGGGATTCCTTTTATTTTCTTTTTTACTTGAAATAACAATCTTAAAATAAATTGAAATTTAGTAAAATTTGAAATGCACGAGGCATTCCATGTTATTTTCCATTGCCCAGCCTCATGACGTCAAATTTTCCTAAAAAATAGTCCAATAAAAACCCGAAGCAAATTCAATGATTGCTTATTTACTGTAGTCAAATATCAACATTTATGATATAAACAACAAAAGAATTAATGATCAAAGTAATCTTGTTAACCTTGATTATTTACGTGACCTAGATTTAGATTGTCAGAAGCACAGACACGTGTATAGGCCCTTGGTCACTTGCAGAAGGATAAAACGTACGCTGTATTAGGACCTCGGATCCCCCGCAAATACTTTGTCGTTTTGCGTAGCAATAAAACATTTAAGGAACTCTTCAGGCATTAAAGGCACAAGAGTAAATTCATCGATATCAATACGGAGACCTCAGGTCACCTTATATATCAATTGATTTTTGTATGATAGACAGTTTTATTTGTCTTACTCGAAAATAATCATATTGATAACTTTATACAGATCTACTTTCTAATATATATTATAGCAGAAACGAGAAAGTATTTATGGGGACCAGAGGTAACTTTATATTATACATCAGTGGTCACCTTACCCTATTGTTATAATGTACACCATTAGAAGGATCATAGGTCACCTTAAACTTTTAATAATAAGAGGACTATTTATTGAACATCATCAGGGGGACCAGGGGTACATAATTTAGGAGACCAGGGGTCGCTTTATATTGTATATCAGTACGGGGACTAGATGTAACCTTATTTTGTATACCACTGTGTTGGTACCAGATGTTACCGTATACTGTGAATTCACAATTTTTCCTGAGGGTTTAATTTTCGTTGATTTCGAGATCCACAATTTCATGTCTACCTTGGAATGTAAAATGTGACATACATATCTACTCAACAATTCTACATCAACGAAATCAATCCCCACAATATAAGAGTTTGCCCTTAAACCAAGAAAATTTGACCCCACGATAATACGTGAGTATTGTACATCAGTAGGGGGACCAGAGGACCCATTAATTATATTGTACATCGGTAGAGAGACCAGAGGAAACCTTATATTGTACATCAATAAGGAGACCAGAGGTCATTTTATATTTTATATCAGTTGGGGGACCAGAGATCACCTTTTATTGTACATCTGTAGCGGGATCAGCAGGGGGACCAGGTGTCACCTTATATTGTACATAAGTATGGGGACAAGGGGTCATCTTATATTGTACATCAGCAGAGGGACCAGAAGTCCCCTTATATTGTACATCAGTACGGGGACCAGTCGTCTCCTAGCGAATATTGTACTGTACATCAGTAGAGGGAACCTTAGATTGTACATCAGTAGGGGGACCAGAGGACACCTTATACCGTACATCAGTAGGAGGAAGAAAGATCACCTTATATTGTACATCAGTATGGGTCTAGAGGACACCTTATTTATATTGTACATCAATATGGAGACCACAGGTCAACTTATATGTTCATCAGTAGGAGAACCAGAGGTCACCTTATATTGTACATCAGTAGGGGAACCAGAGGTTATCTTATATTGTACATCAGAAGAGGGACCACTTTACATTGAACATCAATAAGGAGACCAGAAATCACCTTATATTGTACATCAATGAGGAGACCAGAGGTCTGTTTATATTGTACATCAGAACGTGGTCCAATGGTCACCTAATATTGTACTGTACATCAGAAAAGGGAACAAAGATCACCTTATAATATTCTTCAGTAGAGGGACCAGAGGCCACATTGTATTGTACATTAGTAAGGGGATCAGAGGTCACCTTACATTGTACATCAATAAGGAGACTAGAGGTCATCTTATTTTGAACATCAATAAGAAGACCAGAGGAAACCTTATATTGTACATATGTAGGGGGACCAGAGGTCACCTTATATTATACAACGATAGGGGGAACAGTGGCCACCTTATATTGTACAGTTCATCAGAAGGGGACCAGATGTCACCTTATAATGTACATCAGGAGGTTGACCAGAAGCCACCATTTATTTTACATCAGTAGGGGGACCAGAGGTTACCTTATATTGTACATCAATAAGGAGACCAGAGGTCAATTTTTATTGTTCATCAGTATTTTTTTATCTTTTAATTCAATTCTATGAATACCAATTTACAATTGCCAATTAACCCGGGTATTTATGATAACCATCATAAAAACAAAAAAAAAACAAACTACCAAATATAAGTTATAACAAATTTCTTAAAAGTTTTATTGTTCTCTACACGTGAATGTTTTTGACAAATTGAACATTAAATCTATATTTTTTTCTATCTTTTTCTAATGAACCTTTGATGTTTTTTTTCTAACATGAATTTTTCTTGTATGATATTTTCCATTCTGCTTTTCATTTTAAATTTATATATTTTCTATGCCAAATATGTTATAATGGTATTATAAATAAGAGTTCTTGAATTTGTTTCCAAGTAGAATCCTATAATAATATATAATTTATTGCACATTATATTTCATAACAATATTCAAATTTTGCCATAGACCTTTTACATGATCACAATAAAAAATAAGATGTTTTATATCTTCATTTTCATTTCCACAAAATTCACATTTTGCATTTACTCTTTATTTGCATTTTTGTAAAAATGAATTACAACATAGAATATTATTCAGCAATTTATTATTAATTTCACTCAGACGTTTATCATACATGAGTTTGATTTTATTTCTATAAATATTACACCAGTATTCTTAACTCACACAAAATTTTCGACCTAATATTGATTGATAACATGGATATTTAAACTTTTTAACAACATATTCTCATAGAAAAACTTACATTTTTTATCTGTTAAAATTGAAGGAATTTACAGACGTTTTCTTGTGAAAAACACAGCACTTCATATCAAACATATTACTTTCTTTAGTTACTACTTTTTTTTTTAAAAAAATCACAACCAGTTAGATTTATTTATCAGAGTATTTGAAATTTGTTGTATTGTTTTAAAACTACCATTTTTGTCAAAGAGATCTTTCGTATACAAAATATTGCTTGCAATCAAATTTTTGAAGCATATTGTTTTAACTTTAAATTGATATAAAATGTTATTTCAAAGCGGTTGTCGTGCAAATTTTACATTAGATAAATTTGATACTTCTATTTCCTTTTTACATTCATTGAAGCAACAGATTATTTCTTTACAAAAAGGAGGCAAGTTAGATATAAGTGAAAAGTTTTCAAGCTTTCCCTCAGACAATGTAAATAAATAATTAATGTCTATATTCATTTCATTAAGGTATCCATTTATGACTTTATTTAATATACAAGAGTCGTCACTTAGTCTTGTTACCCATGATGCCTTTAAGGCCTTTAATTTCAGTTCAATATCAAATAATCCTATTCCCCCATCTTCTTGTTTGCCTATAACAGTGTCTCGTTTAATTCTATCTCGTTTGTTCCATATAGAATTGAATACGCCACTTTTTATTTTTTTTATGAACTCGTGGTCTGGGCTTCCTTTTATGCCGGGTCGCTGAACAGGAAAGAGGTCACAGATTAATCAAGAGTTTAGATTGGTAAAAATATGCCGGATTGGCTTTTAAGAAATGTAAATTGTTGAAGATATTGCAATTTTATATACATACGATACAATTGTATCAAAAAAAAAATATTTTGATGTTATAAACGAACGATGCTTTTGGGTTATCGTCTGCGGTGCAAACACATGGTGTTGTGCGGAAATAGCTGGCTCATGGATTGTATAAAAATAACTAGTTCTATAGTTCATAGATTGGTATGACGGTGAAACCATTGGGCGAGGGCTGTGATTCAACATTTCTTGCTCGATTCTTTTTATAACTGTGTAGATCTGCTTTTGACAATAGAATTTTAAGTCTGCGTTTACTGCCTATGCTAGGTAAGTGTAGTGTCTGTAAATACATTTTAAATGCATATTAAATAAAATAAAAATAGTGTTACTCCCAAATTGGCAATGCTTCAGGATCGAAATTTGAACCTTAGATTTGTTTTCACAAAACAGAAGTACCCGAGCCATTATTTGAATAAATTATGATGTCACATACAAAGCTATGTTTACTACAGTAGCTTTGTGTGATATTTAAAATGGAAACTTATTTAAGTAAGTTATTGCTATTATGTCTAAGACACCATCATGCTATGAATCCCAAAGGATGTTAAGAATTTTGACATCATGACATGATTAATAAAAAGTTCTTTGAATAGTTTAAAGTTTTTCACATGGTTATTAAAAATATTTTGAACAATATGCAGATTTATATCCGAATGCCATCCATTTGTGCATGTCTATAAGCTCGCTGTGCACTCTATTAAGAATATTAAAGGAAGGTTATGATAAAATGTCACGATAAGTTATGTACAGGTATAAATTCCTAAAATATCTAGCTCATGTCAAAGTTATTTGAAAGTCACTAATGCAGTATTAATAGGTAAGAAAAATTTATTTGTTAACTTATTCATATATTGCATGAGAAATGGCCGAAAAAGAGGTGAAATGCAACATCAAGGTTGGTACTGCTGATAAAGAGAGTAATCCTAGGTCCATTAATCCTTCTCGACCTGTGTCAGTGAGATGACAGCGAGTAAGTATGCTTCAACCAATTATCAAACATTGATGTTCATGCAAGCCCCATTGCTATTGCAACCATAATCTTTAATGGGGAAAGTATCAACCAGGAAATATTTTCACTTCAATATAGGGGCTCCTGTAGGAGTCTCCAGACATGTGGGTATTCTATATTTGCATAAAAATGTAACAATGGGTACCCAGATCATCATGTCCCTTACAACAAGTATCAAAATATGTGAAGATTACCTAGATCGAAGTACAGCCCAATTAATAAAGGAGGGATATTTTTTAAGGGTATTACTTTAAAGTATTGGTCAACTTCCCTTCCCATTAAATCTTCGCATGTTACCAGTTCGTACAATTCCTAAATCCGTGCATGTACAGAGGATAATTGCTCATTTCTCATAACCTGAATCAATAGCATATAAAATGATTACATTGAGCTAAAGCTGTGTACAGTAAAATTTTTGTCATTTACCAACCTGGTAGTCATTATTTCTGTGTTAGGAAAATGGGCTATTTTAGATTAGTTTCAGATTAATTAATACATAAACATACTGGTGATCTTGATCTCTTCAGGTTCTCAATAAATGATGTTTACTGCATAGAAAAATGTTACCAAAAGACTCTTCAATAAGATGCAAAATAGGGGAGATATTTACAAAAAATTTTCATTTGTTTTTAAAATAAACTGAGTTTACACACTCCAGATCACTATTTAGATGATGACTTTATTTTAACTGGGAAAAGGAAAACAGAAAGCATTGTACGGCTTATTGTAAACTGAAAAATTATTGAGCCACTGAGTGATTTTAGTGCTTCCTTAGCTAACGATAAAACAGCAGGCCATACAAGAATCACATATTAAGAAATAAAAATATACATTGCTAAATAATGTCTTGCAAGTTTCAAAGTAAAAAAATTACTATAAGTTACAATCCGTAGTTGGATAGTTCAATTCTGTAGAAAGGCAATTAGATCAAGCATGGCAATTGGAGAATTTGTGATGCAACGAGTGGTGCATCCAATCCTTACGCCTTCCTATTATCACGTTATTTGAATTTCAACAGACATGAATAGTGACTGGGAGATGTGGTTACAGTTCTTACCGAATTTCAATGGTATACATGTATAACAGTCTTAATACACATTGTTAACATTGCATTATCAAACATACGAATTAAGAATGACTATGGATTTATTAAGATCATGTGTTTAAATTATGATTCACAATGCTATTTTTAAAGGTAAGCAGATACCAGGTGTTTTCAATACTCTTAATCTCCTACAGTATTTACTGTGAAGGTAATGATCCAGATAGGATCGGGGGGATAAAACTCAGTATAAGCTAAAACAAAAAAGAAAAAAAGACAAAATTTCCTAAATTCAATTTTGTATGGTCCTGGCTCTTTTTGTTTAGAATGGAGGTATGTTCAATACAATCAAGTAATGTCAATGGAGAGATCCTGTGTTTGTTTTAATAGAGATGTTGCTAAACATGACCTTGGTTTGTGTGTTTACCAGAAACTATACAGGATATATCCTCCTTTTGGTTCTGAGGTGGTGCTCACTTCTTTAGAGGGGGGGGGGGGGGTTATACTTCCAGAAAAGGTAAGAATCAGTCCACATGGAAGGAAATAAGTAGGGAAGTTCAGTATTGTCGTGGGTCAGTTTACTTGGTGTTCCCCTTGTTGGGTGACTGCAAACGTTTGTAGCCATTTGGCGTATGCGCACACTAAAGTCAACTGATATGTTAACTTACTACTATTAATGGAAAATAATTTCTGACTTATGGTTGACACTGATCGAGTGAAAATGTTGTGCTGATGCAACTGCATTGCTGTGTGACTGGGTTTGATAAATTGGAGAAAAACTGCTTTTTGTATTAAATAATTACTGCAGATTAGTACATAGGTCCCTGATTTAAATTAGTAAATATTAACTAAGTAACCGTCCGCGGATTACCCGGGCAGTCAATTTGTTTATATTTGCTGAATTGATGATTGATTGATTGATTTGTTGTTAATGCTGAAGTGGATCTGCCAATGTTGTGTTGATTTGTGCGGCGACCCACGCATAATGCCACGACAATACTCACCACATACAAATAAATAATTATTAACTTTTGGTTGTGTTGCATTTTCTCTATATGAATAATTCCCATTTCAAAATTAAATTCAGTGACTTATCTAATTCATTAAAAATCTTGATGACACTTTCTTTATAATCATTCTTACCTATGTGAGTTATGTTTAATTTCCAGTATCCGGAACCGCGTTCTTGTTTAAATAAACATCCTCAGAGAGATGGTTTACCTGGTGTGATTCAGATAACTGTCCTAAAAGCAGAATAAATTACGTATTTGTACGTAACCATACTTTGAATTTTACGAAAAATATAATTATAAGACGCATACCAGGCACACATAATACAAACACTAGAATGAGCGACCGTGAGACGAATGGAATACATGTACCTAAAATATCTGTGGATTTTAGGAAACAAGAACGCGGTTCCGGATATTGGAAATTAAACACACGTTAAACATACATTGGAAATACAAACGTTTGTAGCCATTTGGCGTATGCGCACACTAAAGTCAACTGATATGTTAACTTACTACTATTAATGTGAAATTATTTCTGACTTATGGTTGACACTGATCGAGTGAAATGTTGTGCTGATGCAACTGCATTGCTGTGTGACTGGGTTTGATAAATTGGAGAAAAACTGCTTTTTGTATTAATATTCTTAGTATACACAAATCTTAAGATGCTAGAAAACTACTAGTTAATTTCAAGGTAGATGTCAACTTAAACACTTTTAATAATGTGTATGCACCTAATAATGAAAATGCGCGAACAACCTTTTTCAACAGACTTAAAACATTTACTTCTTTGTATTCCTCAAGGAAGTAAAATATTTCTCTGTGGAAATTTTAATTGAACTTTTTAAAAGAAAAGTGATAAATCGCCAAAACGCTTATTAGAAATTTTAAATCAAGTAGATCTTGTAGACCTTTGGCAATATATTTACATCCACTGAATATTTTCTTCTTTATTTCTTAAGAAAAGCCATTGCGTTCATCACTGCATGAACTACATTAGGCATATCACCTATACAGATTTCTTGATCAGTGGCCGTTCCATCAATGAAACGTACAAACACCTTCGCATTATTAACACAATAATTTATATTTTTAATCTTACTTAAAATGATAATTTAAACAGATATACAGGGTGTTTCACAATATATGTCACACATCTAAAGACAGATAGATAAATAACAACAAAAGCTACACACACATTTTATATATCATTTTAATCGGCATATATTCAAAATTATTTTTTTTAGTCAGAAGTATCCAAAATCCACCACCTCAGTTACTATGGCAACAAATCCTAAAATGTTATTCTCAAAGTGTTTTCCCAACATTGTCCTACATAACTTAAGAGACTAACGTTTATAAATTTATGATTACTGTTTTGTAAGTTTCCCAAGATTTCTGAGACCTTTCTTGTTTTATATCTGGCTTTTTAGAACCCCCAAAGTGCAAATCTATTTTTATTCAAAGTTGCATTGAAATAAATATTCAGAACTACTGGTATGTGTTAATTGGTATCCACTTCTTTAACTCTTCCTTTCTGTCAATCTTGCAAATTTTTACCCGGCTCTGAATGTCATTTGACTTTAAACGTTGGAATCTTGTATGCAGACATACTTATCTCAAATTTAAGATTTCGAATAATTTTGATACACTTTCTGGCATTGATACAACCCATCTTCCTTAACCCAGATCTGACTTTCATTACGTTTTTTTCAATGATTGACTTCACTCTGATATTGTTCT